>JAMKQA010011739.1:0-31147 GCA_024699735.1 Posidonia australis
TGAGGTTTTGAAAGAAAAGAAAAGAAAATTTGAAAAGCATTGCTTTGCGAGTTTTGTGAATTGCACATAAAGGTTTTTGAAAATGATACCTTCTGGCAGGGTTTTCTGTGCTTTTAGTGTTTGTTTGGGGCACGTACTGGGTGACATTCCTGTCACTCACGCGTGTGCTTTCTTGTTTCAGGTGCTAGGGTGTTGGAGCAGTCCTAGTCTGGTGCATCTGTTCGAGCCACGTTTGCCGCACACAGGTCTGGGTAGTGAGCTTTGTTTGTTTTTTATTGCTGCTTAATTGCTTTTAGTTAAGCTTGGGTAGTTCTCGTACTGTTGTGTAGCACTGGGGTGTTACACATATACTCAACATACCATTAAAACCATTTATCCTTCATTAAAATTCACAATTTATGCATACCAGGTTCGGGGCAAAAACGGTAGACCGAATCTCCTGATCGGTATACCAATGATCCCTGGTTCGGTATACCGAATATTCTCGGTATACCAAAAACCCCTGAATCGGTCGACCGGGTGTTTTCAGTCTGTCGATATCAGGTATCTGGCTAAATCTGCTAGGATTTCGGCATACCGAATTCCCCGCAAACAAGGCACACTCGTGCTCCAGGAGGCAGAATTCGCCCTAAGTGGGAGTCCTGATCGGACCCCCCAAACATACATCAGTGATTTCCATAAAATCATAGGGCATAGACCCTTGAGTCTACATCAAAACCCCTCAAACCATTCATGATTTCATCCACCACACAATTCATACGAAAATCATAAGGGAAAGGAGCTCAAGCACGACTACTGTAGCCTTCAACCCCAAAATTGCATTTTCCCCACAAATATCAATCCTAACCGCATGATATCTATATTCTCATGCTATATATCACATTCCCATTCATTTCATGATTTTTCCACAATTTTTCATGCATTTACATCATTATCTTCCAAGGAAGCAATAACAAGAGAAAGAATGGGTCGCGTACCTCTCCGGCGGCCTACGCTACTCTAGTGAGTTCACCTCACCCCGACGTCACCTCGGAGAAGCTTCGGTGAACCTCGATCCCCGATGGAAGCACCCACACGCAGACCCTCCTCCTCCCAGCTCGCGCGCCCCAGCTCTCTCTCCTCTTCCGTTCCTTTCTCGCCACGCTCTCCCTCTGCCCGCTCCTGCCTCCCTCTCTTTAAATCCACCACCACTCGCTTGGCGCCGACCATCCATCCCGTCGGAAGGGATGGGGAGGCACGGGCCTCCGTCGCTGGATGGTGGTGGCACAGGCTGAGTAGGGTGAAGGGGAAGAACACGGGTGTGCGGGGAGCTCGTGAATGTGAGAAGGAGAAAAAGAAAGAAAGAAAAGAGGAAAGATCAGGCACGCAAACCAAGGCAACTGTGCATCCTCAAATCGAAATCCACATTGGTCCCAAATCCCAAACAGGTGCACAGAAAGCCAACCACAAGCTCGCACATCTAAGAAACAACAGATTATCCATTAATAAACCATTGTAAGCAATATAACAATTAATTACACGATTTACAATTAAAATGGATTATCAGGCCCAGATGTTACAACTTTATAAGGCAATTTAATAAGCCTACAAGATTCATGCCAACTTTGAACTGGGTCATCCTATTCCCAACTAAAATTCAAAACCTAGAGGTTTTGGAAGTGGCTTTTTCCCTGAAAGAAATTCGCAAAAATGTGGGGCTTTTGCCTGGAGACAAGGCTCCTGGCCCAAATGGATTCTCCCTTTGTTTCTTCCAACAATTCTGGATTCTTATCAAATCTGACATTCTTGAGGTTTCTAATCACCTCCATACTACCTTTGACATAGACTATCTAGAACCTATTAACCAGACCTTCATTACCCTTATCCCCAAACTGGAGGAGGCACAATGCATAAAAGGCTTCAGACCTATTAGTTTAGTAAATAGTCTATATAAAATCATTACGAAGACTCTGGCTTCCAGACTCTCTCCCATGCTTGATAAAACAATTGGCAATGCTCAATGTGCCTTTATACCGGGAAGATATATTAGCGACTGTTTCTTGGTTGCTCAGGAAACACTGCATTATATGAAAGTGGTTGGAATTCCGGGGTACATACTAAAATTGGATTTTGAGAAAGCATTTGACAATGTCAATTGGGATTTCTTACTGGATTCCCTTTCTGGATTAGGATGTGGTCCCAAATGGATTAATTGGATAAGGATGTGTATCATACATGCTAGATTCTCAATCTTACTCAATGGCTCTCCCAAGGGATATTTTAAAGCATCAAATGGGTTAAGACAGGGAGACCCTTTATCTCCACTCCTTTTTATTGTAGTTACACACACTCTGAATAAGATGCTATCACTTGCTATGAAGAACAAATTAATTTCTGATATTCAGTTACCAAAATGTGGACCACATATAGTAAACATCCAATATGCAGATGACACCATTTTATTTCTATCTGTAAGTGAGGAAAACGTAATAAATATTAAGAGGATATTGTGTTGCTTTCAATCCTGCTCTGAATTGAAAATAAATTTTCATAAATCATCTCTTACTGTTATTGGAGTTCCAAACAACTCCATCACCAGATCCTCTCATATACTAGGATGTTCTACTACTCTCTTACCTATAAAATACTTGGGACAACCTCTACACTTCAGGAGGGCAAATTTTAATGATTGGTTCCCAGTAATCGAAAAAATATCAAAAAGACTATCACTTTGGAAGGCAAAACATTTGTCTTTAGGAGGAAGACTAACTCTTGTGAATTCAGTACTATCAGCTATCCCTTCCTATTATCTTTCTGTACTTCATCTTCCAGCTAAGGTGAAAAAAGTTATTGATAAACTTAGGAGCAGATTTCTTTGGAAATCTTACTCCTCTTCCACTACAGTATGTCATTTGGCTAAGTGGGCATTGTTATGCAGACCAAAAATGCAAAAAGGATGGGGCATTATTAACATTAAATGCTTTAATCTGGCATTAAAATCTAAGCTACTATGACAGTTACTTTCTAGCTCTCACACTTTAAAATGGAAAGAAATTTTAAAAGCTAGGTATTTTAAAATGGGGCTCTGTTAAATACATCAATTGGCAGATCCTCCCCCTTATGGCAGGAACTAAAAGGTTGCTATAACATACTAAATAGTTTTACCTCTTTTCAAGTCAACAAAGATAACAACATAATTTTCTGGGAAAATAGATGGTGGAATGGGGGAAAACTAAAAGATATTCTCCTAGATCTTTTTATGCTTGCAAAACTCAAAAAAGCCTCGATTGAGAAAACAATCGAGATCTTCAGAATAGACTTTGACAAGTTATTTGCTGGTCCTAGGACATATGACAACATTGCAAATATTCAAAAGCAGGCTGATCTTCTAATAGAAATACTAACCAATGTATGTTTAAGCCATGAAGAAGATACCTTGAAGTGGACCCCCTCCAATGAATGTTATACTGTAAAATCCTACTACAAGATAGTTAACAATGGTGGACTTAGATTCCATTTATATGATCAAATATGGAATAGCTGGGTTCCCTTAAAAGTCAAACTTTTTTCTTGGCTAACTCTATTCAACAAAATACTGACCAAAGACAACCTTTGTAAAAGGGGCTGGAATGGCTCTGAAGTCTGTATCTTTTGTAATGGTTTTAAAGAAACAAACAACCACTTATTCCTCCATTGTTCATTTTCTAGTACCATTTGAAATGCTTTCATTCAGAGTTCTATATATCCTGATATTTTTACTATTGTTGACCTATTTTCCTTCCCACCTACAATGAAATTTGACTTCCCTTCAAAAGACTGCTATACCTTGATACAAATAGTTTTGTGGACAATTTGGAAGGAACGAAATAATAGAATTTTCAGGGGAAAGAGTAAAAGTCCTTATATGATTATTAATGATATTTTTCCTATTATTCAAAGATGAATAGACTCTTTGGGTACAGGTTTTAAAAAAGAAGATGTCCTTTGCTCAATATCATCTTTTCAACAAAACAGGGCAATGAAGCAAGCACCCTCAGTTCCTCAAAATGTCAGACTTGTGTTGGATTCCAATCAGCCTCTTCTACCTCCTACTGATGAAAATCCTTGCTGTGATTAATGCTTTGTTAATCGTTCTCATGTCTTCTGATTGATACTGAAATTTTTTGAGATAGCCTGTTGATGGCTGTCAATTTTTGAAGGAACTCATATTCCGTCAAGCTTGTAACACTGATACAATTTGTATTTGGACTCTGTGTTTCCTTGGTGGTGGTTGCATAGCCAAGGGTTTTTATTTATAATACCTTACCGTTAACAAAAAAAAACATTCGATTTTCTCTCCATATATATTAAATCAAAAGATGCCATATCATGAGTTTGATGGTCATTTTATCGTTATATAATTTGTGAAGACTTATTTAATTTTAAAGTAATTAATTGTATTGAGGATAAATTACAATTACTCTCCTCAAGTAGTTACATTTTTCAATTTGATACCTTAAATATTTTCCATTACAACTTGCTCCCTTATCCTACCTTCGTTAAATAATAAGATCTCTTCTGTCAGGTTTGAAAGGTTGCAATACTTCTTTCAAACAAATTTACCATTCTTTCCATCTTCTTGTATTTACCCCTAAACTTAGTCCTCTCAACTACCTCTATTAAACAATAAGACTCTCGACTATCCCTCTCAACTTAGTATTCTAAACTTTTTTCTATTACAACTTACCCCTCTCAACTACCTCTATTAAACAATAAGACTCTTCCATAAGATTTGAACTGTCAACCCATTCTTCAGCAAGCATATCTCAATCGTCATCAACCCATTCGAAAAGACCTTACTTCATTCTACTCCATTTCAAGTATAGGAATGGAATAAAACTATTTCATTCTATTCCATTTTATTCATGTCTATTTTCATTCTAGTATACTAAACACAACATAAGACTTATTCTGGATCTAAATAGGAACTTCAACTTTAAGCTGTGGTCTCATGTTTAAAATATTTCTTCCATCACCATGTCGGAAAAATGAGCAAAAAAAGAGAGACAACAACATGTACTCTCATGACCATAAATCATGGTGACCCCCACAAAGGACCAATCTAATTAATCTGCTATTGGATCACTAGTTTTTTTTTTTTTTTGTAAATGGTAATTGCATTAATATTAGAACCATAACAATGAAATCACTGTTAGGTCAAAATCCTACAAATGTAGTATATACCCAGTGGTATTATAATAATACACCAAAATGTATATAATGGTTTTAACGTAAAAAGAAAATACAATGTCTTCTATGATACAAAATTTGGAAAATAGACATTTCCTAGGATAACAAGCATAGCATTTCAAATAGTTCTAGGCTAAAGTTTCCTTCCATCTACTTCATTCGACATTTTGATCAATAGGTAGTCCTTGATCCGAGTTGGGAGTAGGAACAGAGTCATCGATACAAAGAGCTATTGTGAATGTTCCAATTAATCTGCAACGTCCTGATAGTTAGGAAGTTGCCTCCTGTATAGATTTACCATAATCTATCCAAAAAGAAATTAGTGCCAAAATATGCCAAAAAATAGTATTAACACCTCAATTATGATTGTGAAACATAGCTTCATTTCTATTTAACCAAAGACACCAAAAAAATCATCGCTAGAAGCAAAATATTCCAACCTATGTTACAAATCTAGATCACAAGGTGTCGTTTCAAAGGAAAAACCTGTTTAAGAAAAATGCTAAAAAGTAAAGAGTTAGTATCTCACGAAAGAAAATTTCCTATTACTCTAGAAATAAAGCAATGAAAGAAAATGTATAATACAATTTCTTCCTGAGTGCCACAGATGCAACACCCAAGTGGCCCTTACCAATCCTTTTTTATTAGGTTGGCTTGAGTAAAGATCTTATCTTTAAGAGCAAATCAAGAGAAAACTTTCACCTTTAGTGGCACAACGTTACTCGAAATGGTATTCTTATAAGGAGATTGCAAACCCCCATCATTGATAACATTGTAGCAACTTTTAATAAAGATGATCTATGAACTTGTAAGAATTCAACTAATAGAATCTTCATTGGAGATTAGAGTAAACAATGAAGTAGTGTCTGCTAACCAAGCAAACAGTTGAAGGGAAATATTAGAATTACATGAGAATAAACTAATACCCAAATGAGAAAATGCTTCTATCATTCTAATCAGGGATCATTTTTTATAGTTGGCCAGGCTATATAAATTCAGGAACACATATTTAGATGATAATTAATCCAACAACTTGTTATGTTAGAAAAGCATTGACTGCCAATTCTAGACGGAGTATATACTAAAAGAATTCACAATTGCAAAACATGCCTTAATCTCCTTTCATAAAGGAGAGATGTGACTAGAGGAAGTGTTCAATAAAGCTCTAGAAGATTTATATCTGCAATATCTATTTCTAATCAAACCACATCATTTCATATTTTCTTTCTTTGACAATAGGTTCCATAACAATTTGCATTTGAGTCCTGTATTAAAGTTCTTAATATCAAGAATCGCTAACCCATCCTAGCTTTTGCTTCTACAAATTCTTTACCATCAACTAAGATGATAACCTCTACCATCATCACCTTTGGGCCTCCATAAAAAAATTCTTCCCAATTTTATCAATCTCTCTTTCTACTCTAACCAAATGGTGAAGTACAGACAGGCAGTATATAGGTATGGCAGATAGAATAAAATTCAATAGGGTTAATTCGCCTACCAATGACAGGTATCTACTTTTCCAAGAATCAAGATAGACGTGAAATTTGTCAAAAACTACAGTTCAATCATTAAAAGAAGTTTTCTTAAAGTAAGTGATAATCTTAAATAATTTAATAAGAAGGAACTCAAACTATAGGTCAGAATGGTATTGAATGTATCAGTTAAATCTAGGGAAAAATATTGGTTCACTAATCACTGTCATGCTTTTCCCTCTTTTTTTCCCCTTTTTTTTGACTAATTAACATGCTTTTCCTTGACCAAGACAAAAGATGTTCACATCGGTGGCTATCTAACATCTAGAGCGGTATCATATAGTCCAAACGGATAATGAAATAAGAATCAAAATTGACCACATAATCTATACTATTTTTTTATAAACACAATCTATATTACTATAAAAAACATATAATGAAATAATTTTGTGTTTTATAATGATATTATATGCATGTCATATAGTTTGAGCGTATATTAAGAGAATGCCACATAGCATAACATTTAGCTCTCTCTCCATTCATATTAAATCAAAAGATATCATGTCATGAATTTGTTGATCATTTTATTGGTACATAATTTATGATGACTTATTCAATCTTAAAGTAATTAATTGTATTAAAGGTAAATTACAATTTATCCACCTTAACTATTTGCATTTTTCATTTTAGCATCTTAAACTTTTTTGTTATAACTTGCCCTCTTCAACTACTTTCGTTAAACAACAAGATCTTTTATTAGGTTTAAAGGGTTAAAATAATTCTTTTGAACGAATTTACCCTTCTTTCCATTTACTTTATTCAAGTTTTTCAACTTAGTGTACTAAACTTTTTTTTTGTTAAAACTTGCGTCCCTCAATTACCTCTGTTAAACAATAAGACTCTTTCTTCGGGTTTGAAGGGTCACATGACCTTTACAATATTTCTTTTGAAAAATTTGTCCTACTTTTCCATTTTTTTTATTCTCTATTTTTTCTACGCTATAAACCCTAAATCCAACTTTACTACCAAAATTTTCTTATTTCTCATTCTTTTCCGAAGCTTTTTTTTTTCTTAATAAATCGACGATCTCAAGCTCCGTCAATACCATAGGAAGTTCTCGAGCTTCTTTCTTATCGTTATCAAATATATCTTGATCGAAGGTCTTAACCCACTCGAAAAGGATGTCAACGATTGAGATTTCTAATCAGATGGGATGTGGATAAAGTAGAAAGAGTTTTGTAGGAGTATCATTCAAATCAAGTTTCGTAGGATTGAGAAAAAAATTATTTGTTACTAGAGCATAATGATTACACAAAGAAAAATTTTAACAATGTTTACTTAAAAATGTGGTTCATTGTAATTTACCATAGTTGAAAGGAATAAGATGTAACAAAAAAAAATTAGGGTACCAAGTTGAAAAGCGCAAATAGTTGAGGACAATAAAGTATAATTTAACCTTAGAATAGTAAATTATTGAAGATAAAATGATCAAACCATGCAAAAAATTAACATCTTTTATCCAAAAAGATGGTTCATTATAATTTGTCATAGTTGAAAGGAGTAAGTTGTAACGAAAAGACTTTTAAAATAGTAGCTTCAAATTTTACACACAAACACATGAGGTGAAACATGATCCGAGACAAACATATGTGGCATATGTGATTGATTAAATAAGGCAAACATATTCGTCGAAATCTTAACTACCCACATATGTAGCGAAACTCTATTGGTCAAGGTAAACAATGTTTCACCTACCCCTAGGCAATTATAAATACTATATTCATTTCGATGTAAAGGTACATTTTACACACCGTCTTTAAACTTGATCTACCCTCTTATACTGTTCATATCCTGACTATAATATTGAAGTGCCTTCAACCAGACAATGATTGAGGTCCTTAGACAATGATTCATGCTGTAACTTTCAAGACCTAGTGGAAGAAATCCGTCCAATCGATTCAAGTTAGCTGATCCAATCGCAACTTGAACAACTAGACTAGTCTATAGGTGTAGTGTCGTGTTGATCAAAGACAAGATCAATTGACACCGTTTGTGGAAAACTTTCAACGCACATTGTACATCGTTTTACACTAGATCTCTAAATCAATCATCTAGAGTCGCGAAGGAGATCACACTAGAAGCCTTCAAAGGACTTCAGAAGTAGGTAGTCTTACAAACCAAAGGTCTCAAGAAGACTAAGGAGGCCCAGCATTTTCAGTCTCAACCACAAACGACATCGATTCCAACAGGTTTTGATTATTTCCATCAGGA
Source organism: Posidonia australis (assembly GCA_024699735.1). Taxonomy (NCBI): domain Eukaryota; kingdom Viridiplantae; phylum Streptophyta; class Magnoliopsida; order Alismatales; family Posidoniaceae; genus Posidonia; species Posidonia australis. Next base: position 8,955 of record JAMKQA010011739.1, read on the forward strand.
ATCAATGAAAGCACCCTCCCTCCTCCCTTATCACAGCAACGATTCCAATGAATTCAATTTTTTTTTATCAAAACATAGAAATAAAAACCTTTATTTTGCATTAGAATTAAAAAACATAAAAAACCTACTTTGTATCAATCACAAACAATGATTCCTCATTTATGCAAATCCACAAATACAAGAACAAAAGACAAGAGCTCGTTTCATGAATTACAATGTAAATGTCCAAATTAAGGATCATAACAAAGTACTGGTCACCTTTTTCTACGAGAGATCGAGGAGGATCTCTTGAAGATTTGGAGGAGTCAAAAATATAAAATGGGTGTCTTATGTATAGTTGGCTCGCGTGGCAAAGAAAATGAACTTTAAAGTCACTTTGATTACTAAATTGTTTTGTTCGTTCTTCTTTCTTTTCTATTGTAGCATTTAAAAAGTCACTTTGATTACTAAATAGTGCTGTTCGTTCTTCTTTCTTTTCCACTGTGGTTTGTAACAATTCTTGGTGGAGCTTTAGAAAATGGAAGTTTGTGAAGCACGAACATAAGCTACGTCAGCAAGCTGACGCATGCTAGTTTGTCTTGATCTATATTGTCGACATCTCCCATGCAATAGGTCCCCATTGAAAACGATCTCGGGCAATTAAATTTATCTATGATCTGGTGAAGCACCATGTCGATTGGCGTGGATGACAAAAGTTTAAGATTAATCACATGCTGTTGACATTAGTGGTGTAAATCGAGTCTGGTCGACTTTTGATCTAACCTGATCAGGTTAGCCTAAGCTTGGATCAAGTTGGGAGTGGTGTTGGGCTTATGAGTCCAGCTCGCCTGGCTAGATAGATTACGTCCATTTGGCTTTAGTCGTCGGATCGTCTAGATTTTGAAAAATAAAAAATAAATCATCCGCCTCACCTGTTAGATCAGACTGACCCAACTCGACCTTACCGCAAGCCTTAAGCCGTGTCAGGTGAAGGGCTTTAAAAAACCAACCCGACATGACTTAACTTGGCTGATTAACCAACTCAACCTAGCCCAATTTAAGTCTGATTAGGTCACAGATTTTACGGACCAAGTCAACCGACCTTGCCCATTTTACACCTTCTAACTGACTTAATTTAAGCAACCAATTAACTCCAATAGAAAGCGTTGTCATAGAAGAGAAACAACCATACTTTGTTGGCTTTGATCTAAACATGTCCACATTTGAGGCTCACTCCAATAATTATTATATTTAGTTTCCATTATTATGTCTAGGAATTTTTTTTTGGGCCCAGGACCGACCTAGCCCGATTTTATAATATTGTTATTCTATTTGGGATTAATTTTCTTTTTAAGTAAATAAGTATATATAAAGAAAAATTCTATTTTTATTGAAAAGTAGAATAAGTATTGGAATAAAAATATATAGATTAATATTAATTACCTTGACTGTTAAAATGTATATCTAATTAGAAATATGTATGAATGATATTAAATATGTATTGTTTTTTATAAAAAGGGAGATATATTGTAGACATACATATATAGAATAATTTTATTCTACTCCCTCTAGAATAACTATTTTAGAATAAGTAAATCAAAATAAAAATTATTATTCTAGATTTATTCTGATTGTTGTACAACTATACAAAATAGTACTTGTGGTTATTCTAGGAGTTATTCTATATTTAAAATAAGGGAGTAAGACAATCTAGTAGATATTGATGATGTGGGAAGAAATGAAAAAAAAAATGTACCTAGTGCTCATGCTATTTGTTCCAAGAAATTGAATTAAATTGGTTAAATTGGAAGCAACTCAAGTAGCTGTATAATCACAGTTATACTTCTCAACTTCATATTACATGCATTTTAAACGAAAAATACAAATACTTGTATATCAACTCAAACAAACATAGGTTTTTAAAAGGAGATTTGTTACGCAGAGCTGTACTACATTTTTGCCCGAAAATTGCCCAATTTGTGGAGACAACCGTTTTCATCTATCTATGCATAAAAGCCTTATATTTATCTTTGATGACCTCTGATGTTAGTCAGCTTCATCCAAGATAGTTTCTAAGTTTCTATTTGGAATCTAGATAAAGTCAGGAATAAAGTCAGAATTAGAATTACGGTTTCATTTAACAAGTCAAAAAGTAAAATAAGAGTAGAATACTAATTCTTATTTTGATTTACTTATTTCAGAATAGTTATTCCGTGAGAAAGATAGAATAAAGTTATTCTGTTGAGTTATTTTGATACATGTATGTATACGATGTATTTATTTTTTATTTAAAAATTAATACATATATAATATGATGTATACATATTTTAAATTAGATATGTATCTTAATAATTAAGTTGATTATTATTAATCTACATGTTCTCCGCTTATTCTAATACTTATTCTACTTTTCATCTAAACCAGAATATCTCTATGTACATACTTATTCACCTTTAAAATAAAATCACTTCCAAATTGAATAACAATAATACTAAAACATCAATATCATTTTTCACTTATTCTTATTTTTTTAATTCTAAGTCGAAAGAGAAGCCTAAAGGTTAACCTAAAGTTAACAACTGTCTGAGCAAGAGTGTGGTTACAAATGAATTACTACTCACGGAATTAGAGTAGAATGCAAGGCAGATCTCTTAATTTGCACATGGATTTTCTTTAAATACCTCAGTCTGGCCGTCTTTCAGCTCATCGCTCTCATCTCCTCTCCTTCCACCTCCCTATCCACTCTTCTTTCTTCTGATCTGTGGGACATGGACAACAGGCAGATTCCCAGGGGAGGATACGGAAGCCAACCTCCTGCCCGAGGCCAGACAAAGAACAAGATACTTGCTAACATCGTCAGGCCCATCTTTGGATCACCTGGCGACAGCGGCGGAGGAGGCGGCGGTGGCGGCGGCGGAGGCGGCGGTGGTGGCGGTGGCGGTGGCGGCGGCGGCGGCGGCGGCGGCTCCTCCTCTGTCCCTTCATCTTCCAACTCCTAACCAAGATAACCCCTATGGCCTATCAGAATGGTCGAACCCACCCACCCACCTCTTCTGTGTTGAGTGATTGTTCCCCTGTTTCGTTTCCTTCTGTAAATATGACTCTGCTGTTGTTTCTGCTTTTTCTTCATGTGATGATGGGGTAGATATGTGCTTCAATTCCGGTCCATGTAGTGGTATAAAATATAAATATCAGCAGGATGAAGTATTGATCTTAGTTGTCATCTTCTCTATTACTCTATATTAGCTCTCTTTGAATGAGATCCTACTTCCAGTTCCGGTTTCGTTGGATAATTTACAACTAGAGTCTCTCTTTTCTCTTCCGATCCAGTTCCCCCACCACTGCGAAACCAGTTACATTTATGTATGATATAGTTTGTATTTATTTTATTTATTGAAAGAACCCAAGCGACAGCTGTCCGAAATCTTTTTTCTCTTTTGGTAGATACGGGAGCGAAACAATCAACCTTACTTTTACTTTAAATTACGTTGTTATCGATATTGACATGTAGAACGGGACTCTCTCTTTATTCTTGTCCGATTAATCATTTTTGTTTTAATGTTTGGAATGAATGATTTGAATGCTGAATATCCGATTTTCCTTCAACTTGGGTTGGCATGGGTGCATGATAACATTTATGAGTTCAATGCGAAAATTGTTATGGATTAAATTATAAATAAAAAAAATTATGTTAAAAATGAATGTTTGTGACCAATGTGGAGATTATTTGAAAATGAGTAGTTCAAATTCTAACTTTTGATTGATCTAAGTTCTTGGGATCCTATCAATGAACATCTATCTATCGACCCCATTGAATTTCTCTCAATTGAGAAATTGAGAGAAAAAGAATAGTGCGAATTTTCTTAGCATGCCACGCACGTTGACTGATTTCGTCTCTGGCATGACCACTTAACGAAATGCGGAGGCAATTGGGGTAAATGGCAGATACCACCCGGAAAGATTCCTTTTTGGCCAATAGGTACTGGTATTCTCGTGGTTGATTCAATAGGTTTTTTCTTTTACGGTTCATATTTTTTGGGCTAATCAATTGTTACGATGTAGTTGATCAGAAAGAATAGAATTCATATCTTTTTTTTTAGATTCGAATTTTACAAATCACAAAAAGAAAAAAAAATAATACCGTTTGTAAAAAAGAAAATATTTTGAAATAAACTTATCCTTGTGGTAAGTAATCAGATGAACTGCATTATAAACAATAACTTGGTGGAACTTTACCCTTGAATAAGTTTATATTTACATATATACTCCTCTTATTATAGTCTTTCACAATCTAAGCTTTAGATGTATACATAGAAAAAGTAGTGTGTAATGAAAAATGCAAGCATGGTAATCCAATTCCAATAAGGTAGGAAAAACAAAGCGATTTATGTGAGAGATTTAAAGTTAAAACCATCGAGTCCCAAATCAAACCAAGTTCCTTGATAACATTAGGCTAGCTAAATCAGATTCTAAGATGCAAGTATATCCGCATCATTATACTTGTACTGTAGCTACTAATTACAATGACACCAATCTCTTCAAATACGTTGACATCCTTCGCAACACAAAATGCTGGCTACATCAACGTTTACAACACCAATAGATGCTATTTTGGATTTGTGTCTGTTGTCGTTGTTATCATTAGACTAACGATAATAGTCTTGTCCGATCAATTACTCTCATATAGTATGGGACAATAGGATGATTGGGTAACAATCCAGGCAATTCGTATCCTGACTCACTAGTTATCTATTTGTCTAAATCAATACAAACACCTGTTGTGTACTTTGATTCAATTTTATTCATCAAATTTATCTATAAAAGAATATATATAATACATCAAATACACATGGATGTACAAACTTCAAAATCTATAATAAAATAATCCCAATAAATCTAATCCTTTAGATCTTTCAAGTCTGTTAATCTTTTAATTTGAAAAAAACAACAACAATAAGGAGTGAACTCAAATGTCCAATAAACATTATCCATTGAATATTTAGATTCATAAACATAAAAAGTATAATTAATGAAGGAATATGACTTGATTCAATATGTTCCTGTAAACAATATTCAAACTAAAATTTTGATTAGACAGCTCTACCTTGATATCAAGTAGTCCTTTCTACTTTGACGGTTCCACCTTATCATCAAGTAGTCCTTTCCTAAAGTCATGAAATGTTTATCTAGAACATGGACTAGTTAGAAATCTTATACCTTTTAACTGACTTAATTGTCTGCAGCCACTTGGTCTAGTGGTGAAGTCTCTTTGTAGTTGTACGAGAGATCGGAAGTTCGACTCCTACAAACATCATATATATTACATCACTTGATGGTGATTTATCATAATCAAGTGTTTAATTGTAATATATATTAATTACCGTTTATAAAAAAAAAACTGACCTAATTTAAGCAACCAATTAACTCCAAGAGAAAGCATTGTCATAGATGAGAAACAACCATACTTTGTTAGCTTTGATCTCAAAAAGGAAAAACTCACGCCTGTGGTAGCGTACATCGAAAGTGGAGCACATCGTACACACTTGAAATATTATAATATATTCTTATCACAAGCATGAGGGAGACAATAAATTGATGGACCTGGAATAAAAGAATCATGCACGTGCGTGTTGTGAACTGGTGTGTAGATAACTGAAACTTGGAAGGCAAGTTTCCTGTGTCAGTTTCCTCAAAGGTTGCTTTCTGAACTAGTAGCTGTTTACAGCAAAACTGTTGTACTTGTGGAAGATCTAGGAGAGTATATCCATGAAGATTGGCAAGTACAAAAGAAGAAGAAGAAGAAGAAGAGAGCACGGACTCCTCCCATCTTGTCCTGTCCAAGAAATTGATTTGTTTGAATCAAGTTGATAGTGTTCTATTAGTCCAGCAAAAAGAACTTGCTGTCCAAGAAACTGAATTGTTAAGTGTTATTCCTTCGCTTCTTCGACGGTTCCCTACTGAAATAAATTTTGGAATAGAACGGTTGAGAATGCCTTCAATTTTGTAATATTGCATACAATGCTATGTTATTGGATCAGGCTCTAAGCCGATGAAATACATATTAAACTTTTAACAAAAAAAAAAAAAGTGTTATTCCTTCGCTATACGGTTCTGTGGTTGTTTTCTGAAATGAGTTTTGGAATAGAAGGGTTGAGGATGAATTGGATGGTAGTTTGGGAGGCAATTGCCATTTTGATTAGGGATCAGTTGTCTAATTGTTCTTAAATAATTTTAATGAGCTACTAATTTCAACTTTTAGATCTCTTAATCTATGATCTAATTTAATGAGTTATTAAAAAAGTTATGTTCATACCTAGTAAACAACCACATTCTTACTAATGATGAACAAGTCAGAGCTCCAGTTTTTTTTGGAGTTTATGCTTTGTGGTCAACAAGCATGACAATACTGATGGACCTGGATAAAAGAAACATGCACGTGTGTATTGAACTGGTGTGTAGATAACCGAAGCCCGAGGTGGGACGGCCTGACCCCCTATCCTAGGTCAATTGGTTGAACTATTAGTTGTTTTTTACTGCAAAAATATTGTATGACATTACGTAGACATTTCGATTTTGAGATGATTCGTGGGTCAATTCTCTTGAAGATGTTGCTTTAGATGCGGTAAGTTTAATCACTTTTGAATCTTATTTGACATTAGTCCGAGATCATCGCACAAATCGACCATAAGCCTACGGTCCGGCAGCTAGGTGGGCGCACCAAAGTGGTGCACTCATCCGGTGCTAGGTGGGCGCTCCAAAGTGGCGCATCAAACTAGCACACCAAGCTTGCACACTCATCCGGCGCACCATGCTGGCGCACAACCACTTCTCAGACTGCTGACTGTTGGCTTTTCATCTTCTGTGCTTGTAACCTTCACTTGTGAATATTCTTCACGAATCTACGCATGGCTGTTGAGTTTCGAGACCTTTTGCATTCCAAGGAGTTACCCTTTCATTCTTTTTAAAAGACCCTCCTTGGCAGCTCATCTCTTTGAGTAAGTTTCTTGGCTATCCACCCACTCTTAGCAACCAGCTCCCTTGCATCCTTGAGTACTCCTTTGCATCCCTGAGCATCCCTAGTTATGTCCAAAGCACCAAGGAGAAGCCACCTCGAGTTACCAAGGAGTACATCAAATGTATGTCTCTTGACACTTCTATGTAATCTCTGCATGACACTTTACATAGAGCACACACTACAAATGTAGTATAGCATTTTCTTGTTGTCAATACTTGCTCTTGTTATGTTGATATTTACTCGCACTTTTGCTGTGTTGATGCTTATTTGCACTCTTGTTGCTTAGTTTGGAGTTTATGATGTTTTTATGCAAATCTAGTCAATGCTTGCCAATCATGATGTTTGCTTGTACTATGACGTGCCTTTTGCATCCCATGTCATGTTTCCCTACTGTTTAAATCATACAAGATATTCTCATGCATCATAAAGAAAACATGTGTAATTGCAGTCCTTGTGAACCCATGAGAATGATTAGAAAGGAGAGAATGAAATGGATGTTCAAGTCTTGATTTCTTAACATGATTATGTTCCCCGACATCTGAAATAATGATATGAATAATATTTCAAGTGATTGTCTGCATGCATTTGATCCAAGCTCTGATGTCAGACCATAATCTGAAACAGAGTATCTAAAGTGCACCAAACAGGCGCACCAGCCTGGTCGCAGGGTGCAAGTAGCCAACTTTGCATCATGATCTACATGTTATTTTGATTGTCTTGGACTTTGATCTTTCTGATGTTTGTTCTCTGATATATCATGATCATTTATGCATAATTTCAACATATAGTAGCATTGTTTGTTTTAGTTTTGCATCTAGTGAAGTCAGCCTGCCACTGGGATCTAGTGAGCTGATTGCCCTATGGACTCTTGTTTGGAGAGTTCTTATGCAACAGTCCATGATCCAGAATAGGGTAGCATGGCTGAAACCATTTAGCTTTATTTATTATAGGAGCTGTGTGGTCTTGTGTGAGGCATATTGCCCTTGAGCACAAGATCCATATCATGTTTTCTTGGGTTCCCTCTTTCCTTTGTGACCTTGTGGAAGAGGGGGAAACTCACTCACATGTGATCAGATGTTTTAGATGTCCATGATGCATTTTCAGATGATTTTAAGCACGTTTGCAAGGTTTTATATCGCATGACACATTAGTCTAGCTAACTGTCTGACCTGCATTTTGATAGGCACACCACATAGGCGCACATAGGTGGCGCACCACACAGGCGCACATACCTGCTTTTAACTGCACACAGTAGCTTTTTGGCATGGTATTTAACATGATTCTCGATTTGCTTTGCCTTTGGTTTTGTTTGGGTGTCCAACTGGATATATCAGGATGACTCCAATCTATTTTCATCCACATTTGTGCATGGTAGCATAAGTTTTGCATATAGCAAAGTGAGGACGAAAGCCACTCGGTGTTATTGGATCTTTGGTCATATCCGTGCAATATTTTTGCACTAGTGTTTGATCCACCGCTCAGGTGACCTTTCTGAGCATTAAGACATGCCCTACAGTCCCTCTACTCATGTTTAGCATAAGGCACCACTTGCATGTAGCATTGCATGGCATATCGCCCTTTGGCGTACAGAAATAGGCTGAAAAGCCAACATTTCATATGAGTAAACGAGAAACCCATGAAAGACCAATTTTTCAGGTGCACGAGGGTGCCTAATACCTTCCTCGTGCATAACAGAGATCCTTGCTCATTTTCTGGTTCATGTTTTCCTTTTCCTTTGGTTTTATGGCATGATTTAATGTTTTAAAACGGTTTTCCTAGTCGTCCGTTTTCAAGTAAACTATGTGGCGACTCCTGCATATTTATCATTTGCTTTTTTTTGCTTTGCCGAGACTTCGCTGGTCATCGCGCATTTGGCCTTTCGCACCAAGCACGAGGCTGTCGCCGGCGTGGTTACACATTATGCCACATTGGATGCCACAACTTCAAGTTCAAGTTAAAAATGAGAAAGCAAAGACACCTCCAAAAGGACTCTGGTCATCCCCGCCACTGCGATCTGCTTCGTCACGCAACTCACTTTGACTAGGCAGCCTTCAAATGTCCTCTTCTTGACGAGGATGTCTCCGATGACTCCGTTCTACCCGCGAAGCCCCGTCGATCGAGCAAAACTTTGCCCCCCTATCGACCACACACACGCAGGTATGCGGATTCGGGAAGACCCTCTCTTCCCCCCTCTCTACAAAACCAGATCCTGCTTCTGGCTCTCCCCCTGAGCATGTTCTGTTGTGTTCCTTCGACGATCGGTCTAAAGGAACGAGACTAAACTGGCATAAGTCTAAGTGGTTTCTGTTGTTGCAGTTCATTGTCGATCCTCTGTCCTATTCTAGGACCATATTTGTGGATCGGCCAGATATGATCATTGACACTCTCTTTCGAACCCTAAAAATACCTTTTTGTTGGCTGAGCAATCTTAACAGATGTTATTTTGATGCAAAGTTGTATATGGTTTCTTCTATGGTAAATAATCACTTTTCTATGCATTACTATTCTGATCTTGCTAGTAATAACAATAAGAGGTGCAAAAAATTAGAGAAATCTCCATATGAGTATAATTCTTCCTGCAACTTTTCTTGTGATCAAGTTTTTTTGGATAAGAGCAGGTGTAATTCTTTCGGTTTACCAGACATTTCATGTCTGACAATGGATAATACTATTTCTACTTGCTCTGATGCAATTGTTAACCCTATTTCTTCTTCGTCTCCGACGATCCCTACGTCGATCAGTGGCCGCCGAACCATCGTCTACCTTGCTGGTCAAGGGAAGTCACAGGGGACAGATTCCCCAGGCTCTAACACAGATGTCAGCCTCTCAGTAGCGTCCTCGTCTTTTGTGTGAGATTATACGGTGTATAAACCACCGATTATTACTGTGATTTATAATAATAAATTCGAATTTTTCGAGAAATCTTCTCTTAATGATGTAAATAATATCCCTTACGTTTCGGTAAACCCTTGGGATTCCCAAGATTACTTCGACAGTCCCTCTACAGAAATAAATACGCATACTAATGCATCATTTCATGATCTTAAAAATATGCATTTCCCCTACACACCTTATAAAAAACCACTTTATTATTCTCATTCCGTCAGTGCGCTTTCTTTCAATGTGGAGAAAATCTCTGACAGGAAGATACATTCTAACATACGTGATCATTCCAACAGCTCATCTCCCTCTTTTCCTCCCTCTAGTGAGAGATATCCCCTCACTGGCACAAGATTTGCAATCCTCTCGTCCCTAGTTAAGCCTCACTTTACCTCCAGTGCATCTGGTGCTTTGTGTTGCATTAGCAATTCCTCTTCAGCTTCAGAGGACATGGGTGGCGATTGGAAGGTGGTAACTAAGAAGAAGTCCAGTCCCCTGGGTAAGTTTTTGTCATTCGACGGGGAGGTGTTTTAGATGTGGGCTAAGAGGTCATGTCAAAAAATTTTGTAAGTTCACAGGAGTTTGTTTTAAGTGTAAATCTCCTTCTCACTCAGTAGCATATAAATTCTTTCAGGAATCTTCAACTGTATGACTGGTCTCTCCCCTTACAACCCAACCTTGCTGCCCCCTTCTGAAGCTGTGTGTAAACTGTACCAATCTCTTTCACGTAGTGCTATAGTGACCTCACACTCCCCAAACCTCACTAAGGAAGCACTTGATGAACACATTCATGCTTGCTGGCCCGATACCTCTGAAGTGGAGGTGCAAACCTTTTCCCCTGCGAAGTTCCTTCTAATATTTCCCTCCATGAAAGCTAGTAATGAAACCCTTAACATGTATGGCTCATCTCTTCAAATGATATCCACCTCCATCATCCCCTGGTCCCCCAACTCCAATGTGGTTTTTACTCTGAAAGAAGAAGGGGTATGGATCAGACTAGAAGGAATATCCCACCATATTTGGAATGTAGACATCTTTCATCATATGGTTTCTGATTTTGCTGAATTGCGGGAAGTCGATTTATCCATTGATTATGTGAAATTCCTCGGATTTTCTAGAGTCAGAATCAGGATTCATCTAGGCAAACATATTCTTGATTGTAGATATTTCGCATTTGGGAAAATCATTTACCCAATCAAATTTAGACGTAGCTGGGACATTTGTTCTTCTTCTGCAATCACTTCTAAGACACTCCCTTCTTGGCCCTCTAAGCCCTCTTCAGTGCCATCAGGCTCCAGTGGTCTGAACCCTATTCGCAAATCATTTAAAAACAATAAAGGATGGAGAGGAGGCAAGGGCAGTAAAAACTCCAGAAATGGTAAAAATGTCTGGATTAGATCTACTAGTCCTAGCCTACAACCTTCTACCAATTCAGCTGGTATCCTTCCTACACCCACTCCTTCCTCTTCCAGGGGTGGTTTCAACTCCTCAACCTCTATAACCACTCAACAACCTCCTCTTGACCTTTCTCATACTGAGGATGAAACATCAAAATTTGTAGAAGTTGAAATTAGAGCAAGAAACTTATCAATGGCCAAATTCAAGAAGGTGTTGGCCGTTTATGACTGCTTGGAGAAGGATGATCTGGGCTGCTCAAATGAAGATGCTTCTGAAGCCCACCCCTCAACTCCTATCCATGCCCCGGTTAATACTGATTTCACTTGTTCTACTGATTCAGTTCAACATGATAGTCTCCCAGTAAGTAGCACAACACCTTCACATAATTCAGATTCCATTAGTCTAGATAATGGAGATAATACTAGTCATTTACTGAATGATGCTCTCACTTGGAATTCCTATGATCAATTTAAATTTTTTTGTGGGAAAATAGGAATATCTCTAACTACCCCAGAAGATGTTAAGACTTTCTTTAACACTGTTAGAAGGGATTAGGGATTAACACATATAAATCTTAATGATTGTGACCATGCCATTCCGACGGTCCAACGCGGAGTCGCGCTAGAGGGAGGAGATCATAGCCATGTCAAGATGGCGAAGGCACAAGATAGGATAGAAGAAAAAAAAAGGAGTCGCCACCTAATCTTTTAAGGGAAAGACGAGGAAAACCATAAAAGATTGAATGCATGAGATGTTGATGTTAAGGTCTGATGTTTGCTAACTAGAGGATGGGTAAGGATTTCTATTACGCACGAAGAAGGTATTAGGCATCCTCGTGCGCTTGAGAAACTCGGTCTTTCTAGCCTAAATTACTTGCTACGGCTGAATGAATGCTTGCTAAGCCTAGATCATGCTTTGAACATGCTAATGTGAATGCTATGACAAGACTGGATGGATGTGCATGACAGTATGCGAAAATTGAGAAGAAATCCACATAAAATGACAAAATCGCGAAATACGACACAACAAAAGGAATCACGAGAAATGACGAGGTCTTTGTAAAGAACGCTTTTGAAAACCATATTGATGTCAAATGGATAAAAAGTGGAGTCAACCCAAGTCCTCGGAATCACGGGAAAAGTTGTGAAAATCAAAGTAGAAGAATAATCCACAAATGGGCCAATGTGGGCCTTCTGGTCAATTAGTGTACGCCCTCGAGCGATGAAATCCAAATCAAATCAAAAAATCTGAAATGTAGGATCAAAGCAAATCAAGTCGGATATCAGATAAGAAACTCCACGAAAGAAAGGCATGAGATGTCGGCTCGCTAAATAGGGATACAAATGTGATGAAAAGTAACATGAAAGACATGGATAAGTGCCTAAACATGCAAAATTTCTAAAGAATGGCTTGAACAAGGACTACGCAAGACTGAGTGCAAAATTGAGATGTATGCTCATGAATTGGAGGCATAGGGGCAATTTGGTCATTTTCCTGGCCAGATGCGATAAATGCTAGCACGGGAGTGATGCGTGATCTGAGTTATGTCAAAATAGGTACAAGACATCTAGAGAGTGTTATTTGCAGGAAAACATGAAGGGAAAAGCAATAACATGATATAAACACAGTAAAAAAAACAAATGTGGGGACTAAAACGTAAAATTCACAAAAAGTGTGAGAATCTAGATGAAAACTACGCTCATGGCTTCTATTCTAACATGCAGGTGATGGATCCAATGTCAATGTGGCACTGAGGTGTGAAAATTGTACTTGGATAATTTCCTGATAATTCAAGGTCTAAAGTGTAAAATTCTCACATAAGTGCAAATTGAGTCAAAATATGAAACTAAAGAGTAACTTATAGTGAAAACATTGCTCTTAAATGAAGTCTATGATTAAATGCAAGATGAGGAATGCAATAAGGGAAAAATAACAAAAATATACAAGAAAACATTTTAAAATCCTAAAGGATGTATTTAGAAATAATCTAAGGGCCTATAAGCAAGTTGTATGTACTCAGGAATTGTTTATTGGGAACCCAGGGGCTTATGTACAAAATTCCAAGGGTTTGAATGTGATAAAAAATGGGATTTTATGTTGGCCAGTGTAATTATACCATTTATTAGGGTGAATGTACAAAATTTCCAAGAAGAAAGTCTTTTTTAAAAAATTTGGGGTTTAATGTAAATGCTCAGGACCTAAATGTGATAAAAATTTAATTTTAATGATAATCAGTATGATTTTTAAAAAACCTTAAGGATTCAGAATGCAAATTTCATAGAGAAAATTCATTTTAAACAGTTTCAAGGGTCAACTGTAAATGTTCAAGACTTAAGTACAAATAAAATTTCATTTTTATGATGGCCAGTGTGATTTTTAAATCTTTTTGGGTTCAGAATGCAATTTTATAAGGAAGACTCCATTTTTAATGTTCTGGGGGGTTTAATGCAAAAAGTTAGGACTTAAGTGTAAATATAATTTGATTACAGGGACTTAAGCATGATAAAATATTCATAAAATGCATTAAAAGGAAATATCCCATGATGTAAGGAGTGAAATGCAAATGACACAAAGAAAATAAGGAAATAATATTCTTTAAAAAAACGACAGGGGCCAATTACAAAACAAAAGGACCTAAAAGTAATAGATGGAGGACCTAAAAATAATATTAGAAAACTACAGGATCTACTCTAAAAACTTACCTTCGAAGTTCACCAGAGGACCGTCGGCACTTCCCCTCCTGTGAGAGCTTCGGCGACGGCTCAGCAGCGATCCAGCGACCAGGGGCGGCGAGCGGCGGTCCCGGAGGCTGAAGGGGGGCATGGCAGAAGTCTCTGGCGCGACGGCCGGAGCTAGGGACGCTTGAGCCTCTCACCCCACCTCGTGCTATGTCGTCATCAGGGAAGGCGACGGCGAGGCGACTGACAGTGGCCCAGTGGCTGGAGCGACGCGGCAAGGGTTGGGGAAGCACCAGGGAGTCACGGTGAGGCTGAGGGGAGTGTCGGTGAGACTCGGGGAGGTCGGAGGTGCTCCTCCCATCTTTGCGTCGGCGACGGTGGTTGCAGTGGATCGTCAGGGCACTCCAATGGTCCACACGGCGACGGAGCGATGCGGATGACTTTGTGGGGTGGAGGAGGAGCTTCTCGGAGCAGCGACACGACGCATGAGTGCCTAGTGCGCTCAAGTGTTTCCTCGACGGTGGTCGACTGCATTGGATGGACTACGACAACGACAACGGTGCAGTGGATCAGGCATCGACGGCGGGAGTCCTCTAGGTCCTCAGGGGGCTAAAGAAAAAGGAAAGAAAAGAGGAGGAGGGAGGAGGGGGCCTCGCCTGAGGCCAAGCGGCCCGAGGCCTCACTGGTGGGATGAATGCACCACCGACGGTGCGGCGATGGCAGGCTGAGGGAGAATTTCTCTGGTGAAATCCAATCAAAACAGCGGGGATGTAGCCTAGATCTAACAAAGGGAACGCTTGAAATGAAATAGAGAAGGGGAGAAGAAAACCTGAGGGGCAAGGTATGTCCTCCGGTGCGGCGTATTGACGGAGATGAGCTCTAACGATGCTGTGGCTGGACTCCAGGAAGCGAAAAAAAAAAAAGGATCGGCTCGCTCTGGAAGGGCGGGGTTGCTCTTCTGGTCAGTAGGGTCTCGAGGGGGGAAGGCCTGTGCTTGCTGGATGGGAGGCTTCGATCCCTGGCTTGACGGTGGTGAGGAGCTTTTAAGCTCCGACTGACCTCCTCCCTACCGTCGATCTTCCTCACAAGGGGCCAACGCCGTAGGATTGAGCGCGTGGCCAAGGTGGAAGGTCTAGTAATCACAAGGGTTAAGGATTTAGTCCCGGAGAATCAGGGATTGGCTGTGGGATCCTTGCCGGAGAAAACGAGGTCACCGAGGGTGAAGGCTCGCCGAAAAAATTATTTGCTTTCCTAAAGTTTTCTGGTTTAAACATTTATTGAGCCTATTGGGCTGAAACGGGCTTAGGGTTTTGATTTTCCTTTGTTTTTCTTTTTTCTTTTGTTTTGTGATTTAAAATTAAGATTAATTTGATGATTTTGGATTTGATTTGGATTGATTATTTGTGTTTTAATATTTTAAATTGGTTAAGGTCTTATTTGATGATTTAAATTAAATGATTTGTCTTCGTTTTAAATGGATTAAATTGTTTTTTCTTGATTTTTGGTTTTGGATTTATTTGAATGCTGATTTTGATTTGGTTGATTTAAATTTTTTATTTGATTGGATTAAATTTAGATTTCATTATTTTTCACTAGATTTAATTAAGTATTTTATTTAGGTTTTGATTTAGGGTTTTAATTACTTTAGGTTTTTTGTTTTATTTTATTTTTGGGATTTTCATGGATTTTAGGGCTTTTGATTTTAAGTTCTTAAATTGGGTTTTGTAATTTAAATTTGATTTTTGACTTTGGGACTTAGGGTTTAATTAATTGGTTTTGAATTAGGGTTTTGTGACTTAAATAAGGTTTATGGTTTTAATTTAGGGTTTTTGTATTTAAATTAAGGTTTATTGGTTTATTTAGGGTTTTTGGATTAATTAGGGTTTTGGATTTCGATTAATTAGGGTTTTCAATGGATTTTGACTTTAATTAGGGTTTTAACTCAATTACTTGGATTTTAAAGGGATTTAAGTAGATTTTATTTGATTTTGACTTGAATTAGGGTTTTTGTTTTATTAATTGGATTTTAAGTGAATTTAATTTGATTACGTGGGTTTTATATGTATTTCGTTTGATTTTAATTTTAATTGGGTGAGAGTGGGCTAGTGCGGGCCTAAATGGGCCATGGCTTTGGTTGTTGCAACCAGAGCGTCAACCGGAGGAGCCTGCTGCCTAGTGACTTCAAACTCGGGATGTCTACAATGATAATTCCTGCTTGGTTGAGAGCTTTGCTTCTCTTTATATATCTCTCCAAAATTTAATGATTATTTCAACCTGGAACATTAAAGGAATGGGTAACAGTGGAAATAAAAGAGCTATTCGAAATTTTGTTAGATCAAATAAAAGTAACATCCTCATAATCAGTGAAACTAAGCCAGAATCCATCTCCCCCAACCTCCTAAGAACCCTAGGAGGAGGTCTTATTAATCAGTGGTCCTTTCTACCCTCATTGGGTGCCTCTGGGGGAATTCTCATAGGTTGGGATGACAGAATTTTTAAATTATGTAATACTATAGTTGCAACATATAGTCTTTCTTTGAAATTGAGAAATTACTCTAATGATTATGAATGGTGGCTCACAAGAGTTTATGGTCCTTGTGACCTTAGATTAAAAATAGATTTTATTGAGGAACTTGACTCCCTCAGTAATATGGTCAACTCAAACTGGGTCTTAGGAGGAGATTTTAATTTAATAAGATATTCCTATAAACATTCTTCTAGATGTGGCATCTCACCTCACATGAAGGGTTTCAATTATTTTATTGAGAGCCATTGTCTATTGGATATGTCTCCTAACAATTGCAGATACACTTGGTTTAATTTTCAAACCCAGCCTACCATGGTTAGACTAGATCTTTAAATATATGCTTGAAAAAACCATTTGCATTCATGATGAAATGATACAACCTATAAAAAAAATATCACAATAAATCAACACAACACAATAACATTTAATCATCATCTTCAAATGATATGTTTATGAAAAAATAATACATGTTAAAGAAATACAACAACAAGTCAACACAACACAATAACATTCAATTATCATAATCATTTACTCAACAAAAAGACCAATTAACAAAATCATTTATTCCACAAATTTTAAAATTGCTTACAAAATATTTTTTTTAAGTGTCTACAAAAAGCACATCCATCATTCATTTGCATGTCCTTTGCCCAAAAATTGTCTACAACATTCATTCCACATATGTAACATCCCTAAATCGGACACTACAGAATCTAAGCTACTAAACTAGGATTAAATGCACTAATAAAGAAAATAAACTATAATTTACCCAGAACCTGTGCGTGCGACTAGTCTCTCTAAACACTGAGCTGGACTGCACTCCATACTAAGCATCTGAGAACTAACAAAGCAAAACATGTGTGAGTGACTTTTAAGTCATCCTGTATGTGTCCACCAAAAACCACAGTGATAAACTTCTAAATTCTAGGCTTTCGAAAACCAACACAAAACTTTTTAAATCTTTTTCTTAAAAATACTTAGAAAACACGTCTTTTCTAGGAAATCTTTATATTTTTCTCAAACACTTCCGTTTCTATTTTAAAATCTCTTATTTCATTTCCTTTCTAAAAATGAGTCTAGGCTAAACTTCAACCTAATCTTAAAACTCAAATATGGTTAAAACACTATTTGTGACTGGAATTAGCCCTAAAACTCTGTTCTTATATTAGCTAGAATCTAGATAAAACTAAGAAGCCAAAACTAAGCTCGAGCCTAACTTAAAATTGTTCTAAATCTTAAATCTAAAAATCTCTTTTCTTTTTTGTTCTGGTGCCACCATGATCAAAAGTGACCTGGCCATAAATGGAGGGAGTGGCACTAACCTCAACCTCCTACGCTGTCATAGTGAAAGTTCCCGTGCGGACATGCCACCGTCCCTACCAACAGGCCTTACTAATCTTTTCTCATTTATTTTCTCATTTGTACGGATATGCGTTCCCCCCACGTCCCTTTCTTTCTTGGTGTTTGAACTCACGAGTCATCTTACCAGGCTCATTCAACACTTTTCTCTAGGCACTCAGTTTCTCTAACTAGGGCCACAACTCTAGAAATTATTCAAAAAACATGCATTTTCTCTTTTATAAAACTCTTTTCTATTACAGAAATCTTTCTATAAAACTATTCTTTTCTTCTGAAACATCTTTACAAAACTTATTCTAAACAATATGCTGAAATACATCAATTAGGCATAAAAATTCATTCATGTTCATCTTTATTAAATTTTCTTTTATCTGGCTCTAGCGTCTGGTTTGACATATTGAACCAAAACAATAGACCGAAATAGGCCTAAGTGTCTAGATCAATCGACCAAATTTCGGAATGGTCGTCCGAAATTCCTCAATTCAGAAGACCGAAACATTTCGGTCGTACGAAATCACCTTAAATGGTCAATCGAACATATTCGGTCCTCCGAAATAAGGCTCAGGACTGAATATTGACAAAAAAACAGCATATCGATTTTATTTAGCATACCGAATTTCCTGCTTTTTGAAAACTTTTCCTAGACCCTACTCATTCATTCATCGAAATTAGGACCTCCAACGGATCGCTTTCCGATGAACCACAATTCCTGCATAAAACATATAATCTAGCATGCCAAGTCTACTTTCATTTGGGACATATTTCATCAAAAACCATGACATGTATCTTAAGATATAAAATCAAAAGTAAACATGACACATCTCACGCCACTATAGCAATCTCACTAAAAATCTTCTAAAAGATATGGTAAATCATGGAAAATTTCTAGAATTCACAATCATCATGATCACATGCCAAACAACACATATTCATGCTTTTCATATTTGATCATGGCATAAATCAAAGATTGAAACTTAAATGCAAAGGAGGAATGAGATAAGAGACGCATGTACTAATTGGATCTTCGGTCATTCCACGCTCCTCCGTCAACCTTCCTCTCCTTTTCGGCGAATCCTCTGGGCACAAGGGCCTTCAGTGGCACCTTCTTCCACCGACAAACACACGCACCTTCTTCCACCAACGGACACACGCATGCTAGATTAAAATGCCTCCACCACCATTCCCTCTTTAAGCTCCACATCCCTTGTCGTCGTCCCTCCACCACCATCGCTGGAAATCCTAGGGAATCAAAGATGCGGCATGGCTGAAGGCTGCTGGCACAATGGTTGGTGGTGAATACTGTGCATGGTTGACTCTGGCCCCGCATTAGTCCCACTCACACACACATGGCACACTTGGGTTCAAAATACCACACCATGGGAAAAATACCAAAGATAAAAACCAACTTAAATAAAGAGCTCAAGTCACAAACATATCACTAAGCTAATTCTCCAGATTATAATAACTTAATTACATCTATTCTGGATAATCTAGGCACAGATATTACAACATATTCATCATTCATTTGCAATCTTTTCATATACTACTTTACCAAAACCATTGATAAATACATCACATAATATCTCAAGTATATACCGTCATGTTTCCGACTCCATATAAAAGAATGATTCTTTGCCACTAGTTTTTGAGATATGCCCTTTCCTTTATCACTTCTAACCATATTTATCATACAGTTTCAATACAATATACATAATAACATATCAAATAAAATCAAACGTTAATCATATAAATAATTGACAACTAAAAATAACAAATAACAGAAATAATGTAAGCAACATTTACAAGATATTGTTCATGAAGGCAATCCTAAATTAACAAAAACTAAAAAAGAAATTCATGTACATTTAGATTTCAGCTGCACAACTAATCTTACCTAAGTTTTAAGCTGCAAGGAGAAAATGACAAGATCAAATTTACTCAATTTTCTTAATAAAAAAATCTAGATGCAATTATCTAGTAAAGTTCTTGTTCATGAAGGCAGAGTGAATCAAGGATGTGGTGAATTGCCTTCTTAAATAGAATAAGAAATTAAACAAGAAATTTTACTTTAAATAAAAGATCAATTGATTGTCATGATTTGGGGAGTGTCATTTGCTTTTACGAAAAAATTACAAAGCCAACAACCAGAAAATTTTAACATGAAAGCTCAATGGTACATTTCATAATAATAGAGCGACAGATCTATTGATCTTAAGGATCTAATGGTCAGTAGAAATCTCGATTTTGATAGAGGGTCAATCATGACATCACAAATAATACAAGACTAAATAGATGATTGAAGCACCTAAGTGATTAAATATTCACCACTTGCTCACCTCCTCACAGACCTGCCCACCTCCTTCTCGCTATTGACGCCCTCATCCCACCTCCTCCCCACCACCCCTTACCGATTCCACCTCTTCACGGACCTCCTCCATCCTACCCACCTCCTCACAAACTTGCCCACCTCCTCTCCACCCACGACGACCTCATTCCAACTAGTCCTCCCTGTCCTCATGGTGGATCGACAAATGAAAGATCAAACAACTAGAAGAAGAAAACTACTCATCGCAAGGGATGTTGGTCCAATTTCTATCGTAATTAGTAGGGGTGTACATAGGTCGAGTTGGGTCGGGTTAGGAGTGAATCCACAACCCAACCCATATTATTCGGGTTGGATAATTTTGAACCCATACCCAATCTAGACCCAACCCAACCTAATCCACAAACTTCAGGTTGAGTAGGGCCGGTTCACGGGTTTTATAGCACTTGAATTTTATACAAAAAAAGATATAGGCTCATCTATTATTAATTACAAAAAAAATGATAATAAACTCATCCATTATTAAAAATCAAAAAAATTGGCATGTAATACATTAGTGTTGCTTAGCCAACTAATAATAATTTTCTCAAATAGTACAAGAGAATGGTGCTAACTTAACTAAAAGACCAGAAGACTGCAAAAATTAGAGGATAATTCATGGTTTATTGATCTAAAAATAGTTAATAAAAGTATTGTTGCTTAACAAACAAATGTAGCTCTACTAATATTGTCTATGAAATATATACAAGTGCCAAGCATGAGAAGTGAAAAAAGAAACTGTGATTAATGTTGTATACTTTTATAAATTAAAAATTATATATATATATATATATATACACCTTCGGGTTCGGGTCGGGTTGGGTAACCCAAGCCTGAAATCCGAACCCAACCCACAAAGTTCGGGTTTGGGATTTTCTAACCCATACCCAATCCATGATTAAGAAAACCCAATCCAACCCAACCCACGCGATTCGGATTGGTTCGGTTTTTGGGTCAACCCAGACTCATGTACACCCCTAGTAACTAGAGCTCACCACTCCGTTGTTGCTAGTTGGATATGTCGTTGCTTGGATCTCCAATGCCACCACGATAAGAAGAAGAAGAAGAAAGAGGAGGAGGAGGACGTGAGTGAAGAAGGAAGATAAAGGAGAATTTCGAACGTGAGTATGGTTTCCATTGGAATCCAAGTCTAACACGACGAAAATAAAAATCTACTCCTCTTTTATACTTAAGAAATGATTGGAAAGTATTTTCCAAAGGTGTACATGGGTTACGTTGGATCGGATTAAAGATGAACTCACAACCATACCAAAATTATTCGGATTGGGTAATCTTAAACCCACATCCAACCCAACCTCAATCTAGATCTAACCTAACCTGACCTACAAACTTCAAGTTGGGTCAGATCCATTCTCAGGTTTTATATCTACTTATTAAGAATTAAAGATCACATTTATAACATATTATATAAAAATATACAACACTAATAAGAAACATAAAGTGGTGAACAATCTAATCATGCTATTAACAAAGACATGATTTACTAGCATTCCTTAAATAATATAAATTATCACTCTGAAGCTTATAAATAATTTATGAGTGATAATTTATGACCAAATAATGAGTAATCTGCATCTTTCGTTTTTGCTGAATGAACCACAAGAATTGTCTTGCTTTGCTCAAATGGTGAGGAGAGAGATGTTTAGATACAATGGGGAGAGAAGTAGGAGACAAGATCAAGAAATGAGGTGGAGAGAGATCAGAAGATGCTAAGATGAACCAGATGGCAAATGAGTGGGGGAAGATTACGTGAAGAGAACAAGAGATTGAATTTTGAAGGGAAAGTACTAAGGTTTTATAGATAAATAATTATATATATAATATGTATTCAAAACTAAAAAGAGTTTGAAACACTAATGATGTGTGATGAAAAGACTGTGGTTCGCGAGCTAGTAGACGGTGTAGGCTGAGCCTGGGCCTTTGAGCCTAGTTGTTCGGGTCACCGCCGGTGTAGGCTGAGCCTGGGTAGTTGTA
>JAMKQA010011740.1:0-14470 GCA_024699735.1 Posidonia australis
ATTCATGGTTTATTGATCTAAAAATAGTTAATAAAAGTATAGTTGCTTAACAAACAAATGTAGCTCTATTAATATTGTCTATGAAATATATACAAGTGCCAAGCATGAGAAGTGAAAAAAGAAACTGTGATTAATGTTTTATACTTTTATAAATTAAAAATTATATATATATATATATATATATATATATATAATGTATTTATAAATATAAATAATAATAATTATATATATATATATATAAATTCCATCGGATTCGGGTAGGGTTGGGTAACCCAAGCCTGAAACCCATACCCAACCCACAAAGTTCGGGTTTGAGATTTTCTGACCCATATCTAATCCATGATTAAGAAAACCCAACCCAACCCACGCGGTTCGGGTTGGTTCGGTTTTCGGGTCAACCCAGACCCATGTACACCCCTAATATGGAAGATAACAATCTGCTTCCTTTTTAAAAAGTAATATGCTTCCTTTTTGAATTACTTGTCCTAAGTTTAAGAGTCAATTTTTTTTTCAAATTTTAACTGTAATTTTGTGTTTTCTAATATGATATGGAGGGATATTTATTTTCTGATAATTTACGCCAATCATTAGCATTTTGCCTTTTCACCTTTTTTTTTTGGGCTAATGCCACCATTCCCAACCTCTAAACCACGTCCTTGTTGTAGTTTTCCTTCTTGCAATTACCATCAAAAGAATAATAATTTGTACATGTTTTCAACATTTTCTTTCTGAATTTTGAATATTTTGAAATCATTACAATAAGATGCGTTGTGATAAGGCTCTTCCTAGTTTAATATGCAAATGAGATTTTCTGACGATTGATATTTCGCATCAGATAATAGGCAAAAGAGAGTTTCTAGCTTTTCAACAATTTATTTCTTTTTTATTGGTTACAAATTATTTAATTGTAATGTATTTTCCTTTCTTTCATGTTATTACAGTTGAGATTTTCCTTCATTTCTTGATAGCTAGTTATAACCAAAGTGTGCGACAACAATCAAATATTGACCGTTGTATTGTAGATGAGATTATAGAAGAGTCAGTCGATGTTATGGTGGAATTGTACAAGATCAGTTATCTACTAAGAAACATTGTCCATAATGTAGGGTTTACAGGTTAAGGGATCGTTAATAATATGATGATGGGTCATTAGAGGCTTACATTTGATAGTTGTAGGATACTTTCTTCAACATTTATCAATCTATGTGTTGTATTCCGTGAGAGGAGTTTGCTTGTGGATAGTCGTTGGATATCTGTGGAAGAACAAGTAAAAATTTTTCTTCAAACTCTCGATCATGACCATAAAAATAAAATGGTACAACCAAACCTACAACACTCTGATGAGATTATAAGTAAATACTTTAATAGAGTTTTGATCGCAGTAGTTGAATGACCTCTTAATATTATATACCATAAAGAAAGTCTTACTTCTATTCCAAGGCACATCATTAATTATGCCAATGGGAAGTACTATCCATTTTTTAAGAATGTAGTTGAAGCACTAGATGGTATACATGTCATGTGTGTTGTGCCTAAGAAGGATCAAATGGCTTATAGGTGTGGAAGAGACTTGAAACACACTATACAAAATGTGTTAGGCGTTCGTGACTTCGATATGAGGTTCACATTTGTTTCTACTGGTTGGGAGGGAACAACACACGATTGTAAGGCTTTGAATCATGCTACTTCAGATTCCAGACACAAGTTCCCACATTCTCTCGGAGGTTAGAAAGTCAATTTATTGTTATAATTTATTAAAAAGTTCTTGCATTTCTTATATAATACATAAATATGAATAATGAAATTGTTTACATTTACAGAGAAGTACTACCTTATTGATGCTGGTTATCCAAACAGAAAAGGTTACTTGTCACCGTATCGTACGACACGGTACCATATCACACAATTTCAAACATCCCGATCGTGTGAAGAGGAGGAGCATTTTAATCAAATGCACTTTTCTTTGAGGAATGTCATCGAGCGGTCGTTTGGTGTCTTGAAGAAACATTGGAACATTTTGAACTTCATGCCACCATATAGTTATAAAAAATAAGTGAAGTTTGTTATTACATGCATGGCTCTCCCCAATTTTATAATTGAGCAACGAGTAATGGATGAAGTCCTCGAGGAATCATGTATGGATGAAAATATTGCTCCAGAGGAGGAAGTTAACGACGATAATGTTGAACCAACTACTTTAGATGACGTAGAGATGGGTGGTCATCGTGATGCTATTCGTGATCTAATTGCAGATGCACGAGAAATAATGTAAATTTGTTGTTGTATAACAACTTCCAATTTGTAATCTTTTCAATTATTACCGCTTTGTGTAATATTAAGTTGACTTAGTTTGTGTTGTTTAACAACTTCCAACTTCATTTTATTGAATGATGGCTTATTTTTGGCATGTCATTGGGTGATTTTGGTTGGAAGACCCAACATATATATTTTTGTCTAACATAATCCTAGTTTGGTTAAATCATGATGCTTAACAAACCATTGCATGTGATGACAATTTTGACAATTTCAGTATTTTTAACCTGGTTTATTTATGGATTTAGGTAACTCATGGACCATTCACACATGTTAAGCTCACCAAGTGACCATATTATTGATTACGAAAGGGATGAAGTGAACAACAACTATTAGACGGTTACTCATCATTCTGGAAGTTCAAAGGGTAGGTTACCTATTGCTGGAGTACGACAGACACAGAAGGCTGAATGGGATGACGACCTAGTTGAGATTTTCCTCGACATTTGCGTCGACTTGCACCTTGAATGACACAAGCCGGGTTTTCACTTGAATGCAACTGGTTATGAAAAATTGGAGAAGAGACTTTTTGAGTTGCATGGAGTCAAACGAACCTATTCGTAACTTAAGAACAAGTTTGAGAGGTTACGCACTGATTGACAGCTTTGGAAAACAATTTTATCGCAAATTGGAATTGGTTGGAATTCGAACACACAAACTTGGGAGGGAGCAGATGATAATTGGTGGGAGCAATTCAAGATTGTAAGTACTATTCTAAAAACAAAATTACGAAGTTTTAAAGTTTTTTAAGTTATTCTTGAATGAATAATTCTTTTGGTCAAATTAGTGACATTTTTTGATGATTGCAGAGAGAACCGAAATGTGAGAAATTCAGGTATAAAGAGCTCAAGTTCCATGATAAACTAATGAAGCTCTTTGATGGGAATGTTGCTACGGAAAAGTACGCTTTCATTCCCGATGCCACTACCCAATCTCATTCTTTAGATCAAGGTGATGCAGATGACTTGACAGACTCTGCAGCATTTCCCTCATTTCCGACTATTGATGCAACACAGAACTTACATAGGGAGGACACTTCTTATAATAATGATCATAATACACAAGGTTCCACAAGCATTGTCGCATTGAACGCAACTAGGAAACAGAAGAAGGCAAAGACCTCTAGGAAGGAAGGTCTCCAAACTATGTTTGCCTTCAACGGATCATTTGCTGAGGCGTATGTTAAGTTGAAGGAAAACAGTAGCATGGAAAGATGCTTGCAATTGTTTAAGGTGGAGAATCCTGATATTGACTCTGAGTTGTACTTATTTGCTATCAACAAATTTGAGACCGCAGAGCTAAAGGAGGCATTTGTTGGGATCACACTACCAAGCTTTAAGATAAAATGGTTGCAGATGAAGTATGATGCATGGTTATCTGTAGGGAAATCAATGCTGTGATGAGTTACGACTTGTTATTTGGATGTTGTTTTAAACTTGTGACTTAACTTTGTTGCTATATTAACTTTGTTTGAGAAAGTTAGCAAAGCTACCTCAACCAATTGATCACTTTTTGTTTTAACATCGATTCGTATCACAAGGCAGCATTTCAATCTCTTTTAGTTTGTCCTTTTAGTACTTGAATTATCATTTGACTTCCTAGACATCATTATTTGTGTGCTTAGCATTTCTTGTGCAACAGAATTCTTGTGTTTGGAAATCTTCCTTCACACAAGGTAAAAAGCAAATACACCATAAGGTGGAGACAAGAATTTACGTGGTTTGACTAACTCAACTTACATCATGATGGTATTGGACTGTGCTGAATATTAATGCAGTTACATCATATTTTTAATGCATTTTGTCTGTTTGAAATTCACAGGGGAGCAACATTTTAGACTTGCAGATTGCTTAGGGAGAAAGTTGGAGAGATGGAATCACTGAATGCACATGCCTTGGTCCTTTCCTTTCCTTGCTTATTGATAAAATTGAGGCAACTTGTATATATGTCATATCTCTTTTCTTTATTAGCTTATGGAGGAAGTTGCAGCAATTTACAATTTTACACACAATCGTGTACCTCAGCGTGAAAACATTTTCCCTCTCCATGTGCTCTGGCTCAAAACTTGTAGTGACACTAGAGTTGTTTTGTTTACACCAGCTACTTTACCCTTCAAAATAGAATTTTGCAACAATTTGTATATTCCTTTAGTTCTTTTCCTTTTTTTATCCAATAATCAATCTGTATTGATAGTAAAGTTAGTTGATCTAAAGCTTTTGGTCCTTTCTTACATAGTTTTCATGTTGAAAGTTATAGCTGTTTTATACTCAAGTCATTATTTTTTTCAGTAAAGTCAGTTGATCTGCAACCCTAGCTTGTCTTCTCCAATTCTAGGACATAACTAAGGTTGCAAGGTTGGAAGATTACGAACTTACCATCTTAATTGTGTAAAGGAGGAAATTTAAAAAAAAAAAAGCATTTTACAATTATTGCAAGAAGAGTCATGGAGTTCCAAGTGTATTAATGTTCATCATCAAATGACTTGATGTGGGTTTGTCTCTAAAGGAAGAGCAGATGTAAGATAACATGACTTGATGTGGGTTCCTCATCATTTTCCCTACTCTTATTGGTGTATTTTGTTTCTCTTTTCTCCCTTAGTGTGGCTTACTGTCTTAATAACTTCATATATGCAGCACAAATATGTCTTCATCCCTTAATTCTAGTTTAACAAGGGTGGTGATGGAGGATGATGGAGGTTCTGCTCAAGCCAATAATCCCTTATTGGTATGTCAAGATTTGAGGAAGAATACTTGTTTCCTGCATATATGACTGCAAACGTAGAGATAATTTCTAAAATCCTTGCTCTTAACAAAAAGTCCAAATTATTGTTCATACATTAACACCATAGATCTAATCATCCATGTAATCTTAACATGGATTACTATCTCCTCCTTCCTTAGAAGCATTATCCATTCATTGTCCACAGTAAAGATTTGTTGAAGTTTGAATTATGATATATACAATTGGTATGACGAAGTACTTCTAACAAAATAAACATTGAGAAGGATCAGGTTGACGAAGATTTGTTGACGTTTAAGTGATTCTAGAGTTTGACGAAGGATCAGGTCAAGATGTCAATTCATATGAATATATTAAGCCTAATCTTCAAATGGAGATAAAATTCAGCAGAAAACAGAAAGGTAGAAAGATAATTAGCTCAGGAAGGAAACGGTTGCGCTGTGTTAAAATGAATGTGCCTGCTGACAGACGGTAAGAAAGATTAGTTCAACCTGAGACGGCAGAACGAAGGTGGTGGAGAGAGATGGAGATCATATCGTTTGATGTTGATGGAAGTATAGCGGAGATGGAGGCCTGTTGCTTCATGTGCCTTGAGGTTTTACCAGGATGGAATTTTGTTGCGTCTTTTACTTCAAAAGCCAATTCGATCACCGATTTGACCAATGCGATGACCATCGGAGTTCGTTATTATTTGTGCCTTGAATTGCTGTAACTTGCATATTGGTGAACAAATAGGATACACAAGTAAGATAAGGACAACCATTGGATCTTCACAAAACGCACAATGAAGGTCCTCTACTCCAATGTGAAGGACTTCAACAATAATTTTATATTGTTTATTTGATTGTCGCATTAATCTCTTTTGAGCCATAAAAATTTACTCGATCCCTTCTACAATTATTCAAAATTAGTTTAAGAATGGTCTCCGATCTGGGATTTAAGAGGATTAAACAAAAGAGAAGCAGGCACTTGGCGATATATGAGGTGCGGGGAGGGAGGCCTACCAATCAATTGAGAGGAGCAGGCACTCAACGATGTATGAAGCACGCACGTCGACGTAGAGCTGGTTGGCAGAAGATTCAACTAAACACGCACATGTAGGAGCAGGCACTTGGTAGGTCGACAAAGAGGTGCAATGAGGTCGACGAAGAGGTGAAGGCAAAAGAAATTACGAAGCAGGAACGTTAGCATAGAGGTGTAGGCAACAGGCAAGCCGACGAAGAGGTGAAGGCAGGTCGACGATGACGAGCAGGCAGGCAACGAAGAGGTGCAGGTCGACGAAGAGGCATTGGGCTTTGACTTGATGGTCGAGCGGGTAAGCCGGCAAAGAGAAAGTGAAGAAGAGAAGGTGGAGAAGGCAGGCAGGCACCTTTCCTTCGAGTGAAAATGAGGGTAGGGTTTTGAGAGAACATAGAAGAGAAATGTCGGATCGAAGAGCATCATCGGTATCGTCGTTTTGGGGAGCGATAGGGAGGTGATTTTTACCAAACGTGACTCTTAACTTTTCTCAGGAGTCGATTGACATCTGCAAGTTACGAGGAACTGATACAGTGATAGCTTTGGCCTTTTGGGAGCGGAGAGCTGCAATAGCCAAAAAAAGCCTTAGTAGTTTATGATCCTTCAATTTTTATATAAAATTAAAGATATAATCTTTTAATTTAAATTTATTAATATATGTAGCTGTAAAGTTTTATATGCATTTCATATTTATGTTATTTATGTATTTACATGTTATCCACTTATGTCTTATGATTAATATTTAAACATTTATTTTATTTTTTTTGTTATTATTCAATGTTAGATAAGACTAAATAAAGTTAATAAGTGAGATAGATTGAGTCGGCATGTCTAACTTGTTTATTAGAATAAATGTGTTAAACAAGTCATGTTGGGTCAAATCAAATTCAAGTTCAAAATTTCAATTCATTTAGTAAACAATTTTAATTTGGATTAATGATAAATAAATCAAGTTAAAAAATGTATTTACAAGAATTCAATTCATCAATGTGTTTTGGCACGGATATTCCTTGTCCCTCACATTCATCATCATCACGGTTACATGGTGGTGTTGAAGCAACTTCAGGATGAGTATATGGGTAATTTCACCTTGCTCACCATCTTTTCACGTTGTTAGGTAAATAGTTAGTCCTATTTGGAATCGAGATAAAACTAAAAATAAAGGTAGTATTGGAATTATAATTACATTTGGTAAGTCAAAAAGTAGAATAGTAATTCTTATTATGATTTATTTATTCTAGAATAACTATTTTGTTGAAAAAGTGGAATAAAATTATTCCTCTAAGTTATTCTAATACATGTATGCATACGGTGTGTTTATTTTTTTTAAAATTAATACATATATAATATGATGTATACATATTTTAAACTAGATATATATCTTAATAATTAAAATGATTATTATTAATCTATATGTTTTCTACTTATTCCAACACTTATTCTGATACTTATTACACTTTTCGTTCAAACTAGAATATCTCTTTATATATACTTATTTACCTTTAAAAGAAAATTACTTCCAAACTGAATAACATTGTTATAAGAATACCAATACTATTTTCCACTTATTCCTATTTTTCTTATTTTATATCCAAAGAAAGGCTTAATGTCTTTGTCGGACACAAAGGAACACTGTGTAGAGCCTTAATCAATTAAATGACCCTTGTGATGTCCCTTTTTATTTTTTTAGAATTTGGTAAATTTTATTTCTCATCAAAGTTGTACTAGTGCAACATAGCATGGTTCGAGAATGACACATGATTCCAGCATAGAGCTAACTGTAGTAAAATTTTCAAAATAATATTATTTCACAAAAACAAATCTCTTTCTAAATTATTTTCTAAATTAGACCTCTAACTGATACAAGTGGACTACAAGTCTACCTTGTTTGTTAATATTTTCTTTTCTATTTTTACTGAATTTAGTATTTGTACTGTCAAATTCAGTGTAAACAGAATTTGACAATATAAATACCAAATTCAGTAAAAATAGAACTACAATATCGACAGATTAGGTGGACACATGAAGCCCACTTGCACCTGTTAGAGGTTTAATTGTAAAAATAATTTTGAAGAAAGTTTATTTTTATAATAAAATTTTAAAATAATATTAATTTAAAAATGTTGCCGCTAACTGCCTTGGAGATTCTAAAAATTAGAAAAAAAGAAGCTAAATGCCGTTTGAGCTAGGAGATGAGCACAAACATTGGCCTCTCCGAAAATGAAACTGAAGCTGATCTTGTCAAAAAAAAAACAAAAAAAAAAACAGAGTGAGATTCTTGCAGTTGTGGATAATTTCCATCGTGTTTATTCGAGAGCCAGAGCAACAAGAGTAAACAGTCCCTTTCAGTGACAGCACTCCTCCATCCATTCGTAAGAGCTACGTTGGAATTTTGTTAAACCAAACGGCGCTTTCACCAAACCCACACCATCTGCCAAATCCAATGCAGACAAATTCATCCCATCACTGCCTAACGCGTTACCTACAGTTCCAGCAAGTGCACCATTCGGAGGTCAAGATACTGTGGCAGAATGGTTTGGTTGAGTGATGTTTTTATCAAGCAACTCTACAAAGGAAGAGGAGTAACACTTTCCTGCCATGGCATTCCTTCAGAAAAGTCGTGATCCCCTAAATATAGCATTTACTTTGTTTGGTGTCTAGGTCTTGGTGATTTGAGCCATTTAGTCGTTGGGGTTATCAGGGGGTCCAACACAAAGTGTCCTAGTTCTTCACCAAACCCACAACTTTGATGATATTTTTGACGTAATTAGGGCGAGGATAGCTCCATTTCTGCAGATATGTTCTTTGGCTTTGGGTTATTTTTTTAAAAGATTTTGTAAGGAAACAAGTGTCTTGGAATGAGTGGTAGGCAAGCTTCAAGATATTTGGTAGAACAGTTCCTGGAATGCTCGGAATGAAAAGTTCCATCTAAGCTGATGCCTTCTTGGGTTTTGAGTGTCTAATCTGAATAAGCAGAGGAGGAGGGTTTCTCTCATGTTCTCAACAAGAAGGGGAGGATTGTGGTTGATGAGTGGAGGTGGTAAGTAATCTCTGAGATATTTAGAAGGAAGGTTGCTGAAATGACTAGCAGGCTGTTGAACATTGCAACCTAGATCATGGCAATGGCCATGATCCTATCTGCAGTGCTGTTGTTGGTTGGCATTTGTCTCTTGGTAGTCATGCACATGTGCATGGTTGGGAGGGCCTTCAGGAGAGGACTAAGCACAATTGGGAGAGGAGAAATGTACAATGAGAAGGAGAAAGGGTTGTCTCCTGAAGAGGTGGAGAGGCTGCCCTGTTTTGACTTCAAGATTGGTGGTGACAAGGTGGTTGACCTTTTGGACTGTGCTGTTTGCCTAGAGAGCTTCCAGATTGGCGACATGTGTAGGCTGCTACCAGCATGCAGGCACAGTTTCCATGCTCAGTGTGTGGATTCATGGTTGATGAAGACACCCATCTGCCCTATCTGTAGGAGAAATGCTGTAGTTCAACGCAAGGACGGTGAAGTTTCTGGAGTCCAGCACAGTGGTTCTAGGGGGGATAGAGCTGAGTTTCAATCTGTTGTCGTTGGATTTTCTGTGGCCTCTGATTCTTTTACTTTACACGCTTCATAGTGAGGGTGGGAATCCTTCCTCTTGAAGGCCGTAAGTTTCTGATGTTACCTTCTCCTGCTTATTTTCTCGAATATAATTGGTTTCTTTTTCATCGGTTGCCTGACACTTGTAATCATAATCTCCCCCCATGGGCATGTTCACTAGTTTAAAGCAGATGGATTCAAGCATCCAGTATGGTAACACCTAGAAAAGAAGAGGATTTGCCCATTTCTTCATGAGTTAACTCTGTTTAAAGTAATACCTTTGAGATGCAATAATTTCTGGACCTTCTTTGTATTAGTCTTCTCTAGACCTTCTCTGTATTAGTTGAAGACAGAGAGAAGAACATTATCAAATAAAACCATGTTGTTCCATTGGGAAGTTTTATTTGTTGTTGGATTCCATTCGTCGATGTTGAAATCCTACATGATCACTCAGAAATGCAGGATTAATGCAATATCCTAGACCTTTTCGAGTTGTAATTCTTATTGAAAATTATTTCTGATGAATCATCCACGAGGGACTTTGACTCTTAACATGAAGCAGGAAAATGGGACATCACATAATCTTGCTGAAATATTTGCAATATTAACCTTTCTCGATCTTTTTTAAAATTATGTCTTTCTGTTTTTGCGAATGCTTGCAAGACAAATAGATAATACTAAATCAATTAATAACATCCAAAACTAAGCACTTACATCCTGAAACTCAGTCTCTTTTATGCATCATTTATTATTAAATTGATGCAAAATGAGTTTTTATGCAACATCTGCTGAGAAAAATTTGGCATCCACTGCTGATAATGTTAATACCAAGAGCTTAGCAAGCTCTGGTGCCTCTTCGCTTGGTGGCAATTTGTTTCAGATGAATGCTAAACTTCCAGACTGTACAAGTCAAAACAGATCTGAAAGAGATTATGTGTTATATGTACATATATGCTTATCTATGCGAAGTACATGTGAAAGCTACAAATAACTCTAATGAAGGAGCACGCATTGGAAATAAGCAAGCGTTAATCCCCTAAATTCCCAAGGATGCAAGTGAGCAGTTTGTTTCCTTGAGCAATTTATTTTTGTAATAACTAACTTTCCAACTAAAGATCTGTTTGGTAGAACTTCAATTTTTGAATTTAAGTGTAAAAGCTAACTTCTGGTTAGAAGTCGTTATATCTTAATCTCTGAAAATATAAAAGAATTATTGTTTTAAAAGCTTTATGTTTCTAAGAAGTTGATAATATTTAGTATAATTATTGGACTATTATAACTTCTAGGAAAAAACTATATGTTCAAAAATTATCCTACCAAATGAGTTCTAAAGTCAAATCTACATAAAGAGTCTTTTTTCTTATGGTTGTATGGATAATGTACAGGTGCAGCCCACTTACAACAAGACTGGCTCTCTAAAGCAAAAACAAATACAAATATGCTTTGCTTTCAACTTTCAAGAGGCAATTTCTAATGTGCCGCCCATTGATCTTTTTTATGTTGACGACCTTATGCAGATTTTGGTTGTTTTTTACAACGTAAGTTCTCATGGTTATGTTTTTGTCGGTATGGTGTCACAATTTTTCCACAGCCTTCTTCATTGTGATTTCGTTTTAAGTTTCTCTTTAGTGCAGAATCCTCCTTTCTATTTATGATGGCTGTTATTACGGATGCTAATAGGCCAGATTAGATTGGATTTTCCTAAACCCAACCTAACATATTAAAAAAACTTCTAACCTGTCACAATTTAGGTTGAAGCAACTGAATCTAACCTAATCACAGGTTGGGTTTCGTTTGGATTGATCTAATTTAAATACTTTTAGACTAATTAGGGGTTGACTTAACATAATAGTTCAATTTTTATCATAAATAAATAAGCACATTTAATAATACAATTGCATAAATTTTAAAATCAATAAAAAACACAATCATATGGACTTAGCTGACATATATGTACAATGGACTAAGCTAACTTAACAGGCAGGTTGGATTAGGCCTAACCTAAAACCAATTCCAGACAACCTAAGGTTAGAAATTTCAACCAAATTCTAACCTAATCCACATACATTTCAACCCTATCTTAACATTTATGAGTTGAATTGGATGAACCACGAGCCAATTCAATCCAATTTACATTCCTTACTATCATATGTACATCAATTATTGACCTTTTAAAGTTCGTTCATGCTTGGTGGAGTTGGGACATTCTAAAAAAGACCCATGTTGTACATTCGCCATTCTTGCATTTCAGCTAAGGCAAACCAACCCATTCGATTTGTTTGGAGTAAGCCAAGTGTGCCCAACATGCAGCAAGGGCTTTGGGGATTCTTCATCGACTTGGGGCCATTGGCTTGGGATGGTGCTTAATGATGCTTTGGTAGTGCAAT
This sequence comes from Posidonia australis, assembly GCA_024699735.1. NCBI lineage: Eukaryota > Viridiplantae > Streptophyta > Magnoliopsida > Alismatales > Posidoniaceae > Posidonia > Posidonia australis. The sequence continues at coordinate 12,034 of JAMKQA010011740.1, forward strand.
TTGCATTTCTCCATGGCATGTTCGAGCAGATAACTTGCCGACTGCTTCTTCCTTTGCACTACAACGTGGACAGCAATCTAACAACCTAACATTAATAATGGGGTTGGTACTTGGTACCACCACCGACCGTGCTCGGTGGTGGTGGCTGACAATGAGTGGCCACCCAGAGTTGGTCCATGGCTCCTACGGTCGTTATCAGCCAAGTCATCAGCCTTCGAAGACTTACTATTCTGACAATAACCAAACAAGGCTGACCATGTCACAAACACATAGGGCCGACTTTGGCATAGTTGTTCCATTTTTTTTTAAAATGATAACCAACAAACACCATAACGTAATCAACTACCATGGTGTAGTTGACCAATAGGAGTGAAACTTCTACCTTTCTCTTAGGTTCGAATCTCATGGAACGCAAGAAGAAAATATATGCATACCGATATCAAAAAAAGAAAAAAAAACAAACACCATAACGTAGCAACCAAAACCGTGTTCCACCATTACCGAACCGAACTAATGTTAAATTTGAGAGTAGAATGTAATGAAAAAAATTTCTGAAATATTACTGCTGTGTAGAAGATTTGGATCATCAACAAGTAAAAAAAAAAAAACCCATATGCATTTACACATAGAGTAATGTAGGAAAATATGTTAGGTGGTTTCTTCATTTGCACTACAAATCTCACAATGGAGTGGTCTCTGTCAGCCTTTTTTTCCTGAAGTTAGATTGGACAGAATTTTATCATGGAACACCAATCAAGCAAAAATTTTAATTTTAAAAGATACATTACATTTTCGAATGGATGATTTATACAATGATCTAAGTCTTCTATTATTTAAAATGTTATAGCAGCTTTGGATAGAGAAAATTTTCATTTGTTGTAAGGGTTCAGTAAACAGAATCTTCTTCGTCTATTAAAGGGATAGAATTTAAAAAACCATATAGCTACTAAAATGGGGAACTTAAGTTATTGGCAATATCAATGCTCTTAAAGGCTTTCTCACCTCTACTAAGAAATGACAATAGTATTTTGTCAAGTGATTTTTTTTTTGTTCTTAGCCAACGAAGACAAATAAATAAATAAAATTTTTTAGGGCAGTGTTGGTTGCTAACATATTTTCCTAGAATAGGATTTTCTTTCCATTATTGGCTGACAATCTCGTAAAGGTATTGATCACAAGGTAGCATGACTTGAGTTCCTTCTAGATAGATGAGGAGTTTGTAGAGGAGATATTCAATAAGGCCCTATAGTTGTTAATATAAAAATATCTACACTTTACAAGAGTAGGCCGTTAAGTCCATTGCTATTACCAAAAGTTGTCAAAGTGGTTTACACTTGACTTGAGAGCTACATTGAAATTTTAAATATTTATGATTCCCAATCCATTCTGATGCTTTTTTCCATAAATTCATTACCATTTAGCAAGGGGGCATGTCTTAGCTACTAGCAAAATTTGATGACCAAAGAATCTTCTCCTAATTTTGTCGATTTCTTTATCTACCTTAACAGGTAAATGGAGAATAGATAGATAATATGTTGGAATAACAGATAACACTGAAATTAGAAGGACGAGCCTTCCCCTAATGGATAGGTTTTATTTATGATTGAGGCCCAGTCGATGAAGGAAGTCTTTTTAAAATGAAGGTCAGACTTAAGTAGGACATACATAGGACAACTTTGAAAATCCCAACATAGCACTTTCTCTATTAACTAGAAGACTTGAAATTTCAATGTCAGGTGTAGACACCCCAATTTTGAGCTCATTTGGCAGCAGGCTCCTCTGGTTGATGCTTTGGTCGCGACCACCAAAACCCTAGTCCACGTAGGTCCCAATCAGACCCACACTAGCCCACATGACCCAATAAAACACTAGAACCCATTAAAATTCATTGAAAAGCAAATAAAACACTTAATCCAGCTAAAATCCACCTAAAATCCAACAAAACCCAAACAAGAACCCTAATCAAACAAAATCCAATTAAATCCACTTAAAAATCCAACAATAAACCCTAATCCACTTAATCCAACTAAATTCCACTTAAAATTCGATAAAACCCTAATTAATCAAAATTTTGAAACCATAATCAAGTGAAAAGAAATTAAAATCCATTAAATAAAGTAAAAACCTTAGTTCAAGCTTAATCCAAATTAAATCACTCAAAAATCCAGATAAATAAGTAAAAACCCTAATTAAAATGAAAATCCATTGAAAACCTTAATTAATAAAAATTTAAAACCTTAATTAATCCAAAAAAACCCTAATTAAATCCAAAAAACCCTAATTTACTCAAAATCCCTAAATAAACCCTAATTAAAACTTAAAACCCTAATTCTAAATCAATTAAATAAAATCCTAAAATCCAAAATTAATAATCACATTTAATTCACAAAATTCTGATTAAAACTTAAAATTAAAATCCTAAAATCCCTAAAAATTC
>JAMKQA010011741.1:0-22354 GCA_024699735.1 Posidonia australis
CCATATAAATGGATTAAAAGTAATGTTCCTGAAACTCTTTTGAACTTCTGTGCTGCTTCTGGAATAGTTAACACCCTATTTAAAGCAACAAAGCAACAAAGCAACATTCTTTTGAAAATAAAAAAGAAAAATTGATTGTAATCAATAAAATGGTAGTAGGGGAATTAAAGACAGACTTCTGGATCTTGAATAAAAATGAGGCTTGGGCTTCTTTTGTTCCAGACTTTTAAAACATTTCATGGAAAAAATAGTACAATAAAAACACCAAATTATAAAGAAGTTAGAAGCGTACCAAGAATTACCCAAGTTACCAAAACTAGTGTAATATTTCCTTCAACAGTTATATATTCTTCCCATCTTGGAGAAGAGTGGACGAAGAGGGAGTCGTCCTTAAAATTATCCAACACCGCAAACAAGATCAGAGATTCAGAGATCTCCTCCCTGAAAAAAACCAGATTCAGAGATCTCGCCTGCAAGGTCAAGTCAATCAGAACTGTGATAAATGAATAAGGAAAACTAAAAGTAGCTAAAGTAATTAAGATCATCAGAAATCCAATAAATAATTTGTCAGGAATCATAGGCACACTATATGTAGATAATATTCAGGTAAAAGTTAGTAAGTTGAACAAAAAGGTGTAACAGATAATATACAGACAAGAAACATGCATTATTTGAAACCTGCAGACAAGAATCATGGGCAAGCTGAACAAATTCCATAACTTCTCCAATGGAATGATGATCAACTAGCCTCTGAGGAACAGGGTGCCCTAAAGCATGCATTATTTGAAATGCTAGTTCACCAATAAACACCACTGTATCACATTTACAAACTAAAAGGTGCAATGCAACTTTCTTTTCCAAAAAATTACCTTCAACAATCTGCAAGGACAAATGTTACAGCAAAATAAATATATATATATAGGTATGTGTGTATATACGTATAACTATGCATTCAATCTGCACAGGAAGATGCACTCATCTGTTATACAAACATAAAGTTAACCATTTGGAAAGAGGTACCACTAAAGTAATACCTAGGACACAGGTCCCCTACTCTGAATCTGCATTTTTATAGAGGTGTACAGAAAACACATCGTGTCGTGCGTTTAGGCAGTTAACATATGACCTTGGATACAGGTTTTCTAAATGGGTAAGCACATATTTATGTGTTTCTCTAAAAAATCATAAGAAGGCCATGTAGCACATTATTGAAAATTAGATAGGCTTGTATACAAGCCAAATCCAAGCAAACAAGCAAAGATAAAACCCTAAAATGTTTTGCAAAGTCCCATCTCGATTAAGTTTCACCGACCACTGCGTTACCAGAGGGAGGGAGCGGCGGTCGCTAGTCGGGCTCGGGCAACACTCAGCAGGCGGCGGTCTGAGGATGGGAGGAGGATGACGGCGGTCTGAGGCTCGGGCAGCACTCGCAAATGGGGAAGAACTAGAGAAGAGGCGGCGACGTGGGGGAGAACCAGAGAAGTGCAGCAGGCAGCACCGCGGCGGCCCCAAGTCCCCAACTCGCGAATGGGGAAGAAAAGGATTAAGACATCGAACCCTAAATGCCTACTTATATATATATAATATATTTATATATTTTAAACCCTAATAACTAATATATATATATTACATTCGGTTCGGTTCGGTTAAACCACCCTTAAAACCACAAACTGAACCATAAGGATCGGTTTGGAGATATTTCAAACCGAACCAGACCATTAAATTTGAAAAACCGAACCGAACCGCTAAAAATGGTTCGATTCGGTTCGGTTAATCGGTTTAGGCGGTTTGAGTGCCCACCCCTATATAAAACCACCCCAAGACCCCCTTGCGTTAGACACACCAGAAGTAAGGAAGAGAGAGCGAGAGGCATGGAAGAAGAGGAAGAGCGAGTCACGAAGAGGAGGAGCCTGTGTTTTGTCGCTGGAGAGCTCATTGGAGTGTTCGCCAGACTTGCTTGCCGGAGAGAGAGAGATCGTCGACAACGAAATCCGTACACATCTCTACCCCATTCCTCCTTCCGATTTTAGCATAGAAATGATGATACATGCGTAGATTCATTTTTTCTAAGTAATATGGTAGTAAACGTATGATTTTTGTGATGATTGAAGGTTTTTGTAATGATTTCCGTTGGGTTCTAGAGTTCTCTGTGTTTTCTAATTTTTTACTGTAAATGCTCTAACGCTATTGGTAGACGTGACCTACTAGTGCGGATTGGTTGCGCAAATGAGGTGCACGGATTGGTTGCGCGAGTAAGGCATGTAGGCGCTCGACGTAAATAACCGGCGCAATTTTCAGATTTAGTAGTCTATTTTGTAGAATTTAGGGATTCTTCGATAATGAAATAATTTGAAAAAATGGATTATGTAATGAAAAAGCCTTGAGAAATGATTCTGTGACAAAAATGTTTTGAAAATGGTTCAAAAAAAAGCATATGTATTGAAAGATTTTTCAAAGTTTTCATAAGAACCATATAGCCGATAGATTGTATCGATAGGAAATGGGGTGTTCATACCTTTGAGAGATCAGAGAACGCATCTTAGGTCGTGGTTGCTGAGTTTTGGTTTGAGAATGGAGCCTTGTGACCGTTGTGGTGGTACTATAGGGCTTGGGGTATGGGAGACTTGGATTACCCTTAGTGTTGGTGTTGGTCGGGTTTAGGGTTGGAGTCCCTAGGTGCTCGGGCTTCAAGGGGCAAGCACCAAGGGATGTCGTGAGGACGCATCCTGTGTCGTGTGATATGATAAATTGAGGCTACAACTAGGGTGATTGGACTCCTGCAAGGGGTAATTCATTGCGGTAGTGTAGTTGAGAAAAGCAAGAGTCTTCGTCAACTACTTGTGGCTGGTCGTGCACCTATGACCACGGGTGAGTCAATGGGTTTTCTCATTGTGTGTGTGCTTAGTTTTGAGCTAGAATCGAGCTATGGTTTGGTTTGTAGTTTTGAGTCAGATTCTAGTTGTAATATGACTTGCGGTCTGAGTTAGACTCCAGCCATGGTTTGATTTTGAGATCTTGAATTGTGACTTGATTAGTGGTTTTGAGTTGGACTCTAGTTGAGTTTTGGTTTATCGGAATGCATAAAAGTGATTTTTCAAGATGCATGAGATTTCAAAGAAATGATAGAAATGATTTGATGATTTGAAAGGACATGATTTATCCAGTGGATTTCCGACTATCGTTTTTATGTGCCTTGTGTAGTTTTTAGTGTTTTCCGATTTCGTTTTGGGAGAATGCGTATTGAGAGACATTGATGTCACTCATTTATGTTTTATTTGGTGTTTTATTTCTAGATATAAATTTAGGAGTGTAGTCTAGTTCTGATGCAAATTTCAGAGCCACTAGCCCATACAGGTTCTGGGTAGTTGGTTTTAAATTATTTTATTGTTAATTGTTAGATTTTCTTAGCCTTTTATTTAAATAATAACGTTTGATTAGTACTGGTATCAGTGCAAGGAGGTTTTACACAAATATTACCTAAGAGTCTAGATTATTGACTCCTAGTATGAGTGTACCTATATCCATTACAAATCCTACATAAGCCAATACAATGGTGCCATTTTTAGTCATATCCAAATTTCCATGTAACATTTTTTATATAATTGATGTAGGATATTTTGTTCCATTCGGTCCGGACATTAGACTAGAAGACCCCAAGTGAATAGTCTATAGGCACCCAAGCGATTGGTTCGAATATCGAGCGATAAAGTCCTAGGCAAACTGTCTAAAGACACTTAATGATCGACAAGGCACTAGACTCTAAGCAAACAGTCTAAAGACACTGAGACGAATGCATACAAATTGAGTAGAAGGCCCCAAGCGAACAACCTAAAGGCACCAAGGCATTACTTGAAGATCGATTAGGAGACCTTTGGGCGAGTTGTCTAAAGACATGCACCCATGCGAGCGACTTAGAGAGCCTCAAGTGAACAATTTAAGGACACCTAGGCGATCAAGCGAATAGTTCATACGACTTCATTAACGATGAATGAGCTCCATGATAATAGGGTCGAACATGCAGTCTACACGAGCATTCTCTAACAAGAGGGATTATCGAGTGTCTAACACAAGCTTCCTCTAATAATGTTGACCACGTGCCCAACTCCAAGGATCATTAGGTTTGAGCAATCGAGCAACCAACTCTAAGACACTCTTGCAATAGGGTCGAATGAGCGTCCATGAGTTCTAAGTGAGCGTCAAGAGTTCTAAGTGAGCGCCATGATCAAGTGACCTTCTGGCTGACAATGCATGGCCTCTATCGACACTCTAGACTTCAAGTACCACACTTATCTTGAGGAAACATTACGTGGGCATGTAGGCACGCCTCAAACCAACATAGTTTCCCATACACCCAGAGTCTTCAAGCACCTAATACTATTATACACGCAAAGTCTTTTGGCACCACACCCTCGTGGTAAAGTCATACCCAACAAGTCTTCTAGCACTATATGCACTTGCAGTAGTCAACGATTAACACTACGCCTCGTAAAGCACGCTAAGGCATTATTCTACTTGTTCCACCATGACTTTTGTTTTTGCATTATTGCATGTAGCTCTCCTACTAAAGCTCAATATATGTTATACCAATCTTCTATTATCACTTAAGTATAAATACACCACATAGGATGCAATAGCAGGAAAGTTGGATCTTTTCTGAAGGATCTGAGTTCTTCTCTTAAAATCTAATTTTTCCTTACTAACTTGAACATTGAGGTTTCCTACATCGAGTAATTGGACATCCATTGACCATTCTTTTTTCCTATTTGTAAATTTAGGCAAGATTCTCTTGAAATTGTAAATTATGAACCAACTTAAAAGCAACTTAATGCATCAAACAAAAGGAGCGAAATATATATACACACTCAAAATGATAAATTCCAAGAAATAAAATAATTTTTTACCAGAGAGGAGAAGTCGTTGCAGTCACTCAAACGGGCGGCCCGGTTCATCTATCAAGTATGTGTGGACACTCTTGTGCCCTCTCTCTCTGTCTCTCTCTCTCTCTCTCTCTCTCTCCATTGTTGCCCACATGAGGTGAAGCCAAAGTTCCAAACCAGTGGCGAAACAAACCAGGCATACCAGAAGCGTATCACATCCCACATTCTCCTCTACCGCCATCACCCTCCTGCCTTATCCACCTCCGCCCCAATCAAAAATCCTAATCCAACCCACCCCCCAAAAAAATCATTTCTTTTTCCGCCAAAGCCTCCATCTTTACGCCACCGATGTCCGTGGAAAGGTCGCTGGAGGCATGGGAGGAGGTGCAGCGCCACGGCCAGGATCTGGCCGATCGCCTCACGCAGGGATTCACTGGCCTCCTCCTCCACTCCCACATCACACCTCCGCCCTTCTCCTGGACCCCAGGCGGCGTGAACACAGCCAAGCTGCCCTTCGACCACCTCGAGTTCCCCTCCTCCAAGAGCTGGGACCACCTCTCTTCCGCCGTCGCCGACGGGTCCAAAGGTGGGGTTTCGGCGATTTTTGACATCGGGAATCGGTTGGGGCAGGCCAGTGCGGAGATCGGGGCGTGCTTGAATGGGGTCGTGCAGCAGGTGTTCCAGCTTGTGCCGGTTTTGTTTGGGAGGGGGGAGACTGAAGTGGGGACGGTTCTGGAGGTAGGGAGGAGGAGGGAGGAGGTGGGGTCGTCTGGGGAGGGGTTTGGGGATCATCGTCGGTATGTCGAGGCGATGACAGGCTTCGAGGAGATGGGGGAAGAAGATGGGTTTGTTTTTGATCCCAAGGGTTCAGGGTATTTTGGCGGGACGCAGGTATGATCTTTTTTAAATTGAAAGATGCAATTTTTCTTTCTTGTTTGGATGGGTAGTATTGTGGTTGTATGCTTTGTTCAGTTCGTGAGTTGTTTTGATAGTACGCAAACTTAAATTTATGTTATGGTTTTGATCGAGTCTATTATGGAATGACGGGATGCTAAAAATATAAGGAACATACGATCAGAACATACTTATCTAACTGCATATTGTACTGCTTCTTATTGCTTTCAGAATCTGTTACAAAGTGATTCTAATAAAGTGTAGGTGCTGAATTTATAGATCCTTCTTCTCCACCAGATGTGCATATACAAGTTGATGACCAATCGACCACTTAATTACACTCATAGGTTGCTTTGCTTCTGGAAACATATTAATCGATCAAATGCATTAATGCATACTTAATCGATCAAACATATTAATCCTTCTTCTCCAACACATTTAGCACAGAATTGAAAGCCACCTCCATTGGTCCATGTGTCTATTTTATTCCTTGAGATGCATTTCAAGAGCTGTCTTTTTACACCTGGAAACAGCAAAATACATCTTTCTGTCCGCCACCATTTGAACTTGTATCAGTTTTGATTGATTGAGAACTTGAACCATGGCCCTTGCTATGGTTTAATGTGCAGCTTTATTTTTAGAAAAGATGTATAGAATCAATGATCGAGGAGGTTATATGCAAGGTGGAGGAGCCATCAACTAAGTGAATATGAAAGGAGAAAACCTTTGGACCTGATGTTATCACTTATTGCATAGAAGGTAATCCACAAAGCTTTAAGGAAGTATTGTAGCTTAGAGATGCGGCATTCTAGCGAAATGCAACCCAAGATGAGTATGACTCAATAATGGAGAACATCACATGGGTGTTGATGAATCTATTTGATGGTTTACAACCAATTGGCTACAAATGGATCTTCAATAAGAAGATGTTGGCTGATTGTTTGGTGGATAAGTACAAGGTTAGAGTGGTTGTTAAAGGAATGCATTGATTATTTCGATACCTATTCTCTAGTAGCTGGTATTTCCACCATTCATTTATTGATTGCAGTGGCTGTAATGACAAAGATGGTGATACATCACATGGATGTTAAAACTACATTCTTAAATGGAGACTTTACTAATTAAATTTACATGATTTAGTCTGAATATTAAACTCAAGACACTTAATTTGTATTATAAGAAAGCATAATATTTTTTTTCAATGATTGACATATAAGTTTTGGAATTTATGCTAAAACCTTGCTAGTCCTCCCATCTTTATTGAGCAAATGTTGGGATTTTGTCTTGATTTCTGGGACACGGAGTGCAAATGAAGCTTGGGGAAGTGAACATGGTTGTCTGGTGATTGAAGTTGAGGGAAATAACAAGAAAAATAGAGGACTAATCAACTGTTGGCTTGGGGATGATACAAAGAACAAGATAAGAGGACTGGTTGGTCGATGGGGCTTATCAGATGACAGATGGTGGCAACACATGGGACAAGTAAGACAGACTATAGACTGGTCAACCAATGCAGCATAGCATTTGTTTGGTAGACACCATGCACTTGCCAATTTTTGATAGGAGCTTTTGACCGGAGGCTACAAGAAGAGTTGCCTTTCATGGCAATTTTGTATTTTCTGAGGTTATCAAGGGCACTGAGGTGGTAAGTTGGTGCCTGGGCATCATAAATAAATTAAATAAGAAAAGACATTTCAGATTTTCCCTTACATACAATATTATTATATGCAATTATGCAATGATATATCAATCGTAAACAGAATTAAATACTAACACATTTAAACATACAAAAAACAGCAAGATTTAAATAAATATCTGACAGGAATCTGAAAAAAAAAAAGGCTAGACGTTGAAATGCCCAGCTTGCTTATAATGCCTTGGCACCTAGGTACTACCTTTGTGGATGCCTTGATAAGTATAGTGCTGTCGCTTTTCACTTGAATAGGCAGTGATCACACCTGCCATTCAGAGTAGAGAGTTTGGACTATGGAAGGAGCATTAGAATCAGGAGAGACCTGTCAAACTCTCTCACAAAATGGTGCAAATCACAATGGTGAAAAAAAAAACTAAAGCTAAAACCAAGTATAGTATTTTCGGACTAACTTTATAGGAGTGCTTGTGGGGTCCATATATGATCTATTGTTGTATTTTTTAGGGTGAGATTCTAATTTCTAGTGACGTAAATGAGAGGAGTTGGAGGTAAGAGAGGAAGAGCTAGATCTACATCATGGATTAGAATGAGAAGTCTGTATTATTCCATGTCAAATAGTGAAATCTCCATGTGCTAGGGTTGTTGTATTTGTGTACGTAGGCTAGTTGCTGAACCACATAAATCTCATGTTGTGCAATTGTTCCTTGTATTGCAAGCTTGTTTTTAACTTCTTGGGTTGATTGGTTTGTCTAGGGCAACTTGTTGACAGCAGTCACAAACATCCTCAATATTTTTAAAAAATTGTCAAAAATAAAATTTGGTTTCTGCTAATGTTGTTTTACATCTAACGTGACTACTAATATTGATGCATCCCATGCTTAACACAGGGAAGCTTTAACATCACATCAACATATGATAGTCGAACCCGTGATATTGAAAGTTCGCTAGTTGCTAGAGGGGACCTATGGAGAGCTGAGGCTTCACATGGAGGTTCTGCTTCAGGAAATGAGCAATCTTCTCTCTTTCTTGTTCAGCTTGGCCCAGTTCTGTTTGTCCGTGATACTACACTTCTTTTGCCAGTTCACTTGTCGAAGCAACATTTACTTTGGTATGGATATGATAGAAAGGTAACAACTTACTGCCCATTGAATAGTTCTTTAAAATGGTAACATTTTCCGCAGAAGAATACCTGAGTTATGCTTGTAGCCTTGCTGCTTTATTATCATATATCATGTTAGTGGTGTTTAGAGACATTGATAATTTCCATCTGTGATTTATTTGATGACCCCGATTTTTCATCATAAAAAAGGTTCATTTATTGCTTCTACTAGTTTCAGCAAATCCTTCATTTGTTGGAATTGTTGATATGTTTTATCAACAAATGATTCGTTGATGAAAATCAAGAAGAGGCACAATGCCTCAGAAAAAAAAGAACCAAAGCAAAGGCAAAAGAAACAAATAGACAACAGAACAAAGCAAATCACAGGTCTGAATCAGTCGGTAACTCATTTTATCGCAGCTTTGTATCTCTACAGTCTGCACCATGCTGACCTCTTATGTATTACTCTGATTATTGTGCCACAAGGTTCCTGATAGTTTTGCCACCAATTTTTCTAGCAATCTGTTTCTAAATTATCCATTTCTACAATAGAAAAGCAGCAGAATGTTGTACGATATCCAAATTCCAAATGGAGACTACCCTTTGACTTTTTCTTAGTTCAGCTCCCATTCTTCAATATTCATATGCTTCTTTGTTGTATTATTACTCATTCTTTCTGTGGTGTTATTTTTTGGTTTGATCTTAGGATTAAATCTCATGATATCGTAACATTATTTGATGTTCACTGGAAGGTTGCCATTTTCTTAGAAGTTGCTGGGAAACTTATTTCCTTGCTTTGAGATGAGTGACATGGTCGGTTATAGAAGCCTATTTGATGATTTTGTACCCATTATATGATTCATGCTAATTCTTTATATTTGTTCTTTATTTTAATTCTTATTTTCGTAATCTTTGCTAAGTCAATGTGCTTGTAAATGTTGACAGAATGGGGTGCATTCTCTTTGTCCGGCTATATGGTCAAAGCATAGAAGATGGCTGTCAATGTCCATGATATCCCTCAATCCCTTGTCTTGTGTAAGTTGTTTTTTGTGTTATATTTTGCTTGGTGAAAATTATTTGTTCTATCTAGTTATTATCCCTCCTTGTTTGTATTTTCTAATTCATAAATCATGACATGGAAGGTCAAGGATGAAGATTGCAACATGATTTGATGGTAGATTGCTTTATCACACTTTGTCTGCTCAAAGCAAACTAAATTTAGATTGCACCATGATTTTTTTAGGTCACATTTTTTGGTGGTTTTCTTTGTATCTCAATCACATCATGTGCTTTGTGGTTGTTGAAGTAGATTGCTTTATTGCACATTATCTACTCAAAGCAAGCTGAATTTAAATAGAGCTAAAAGTTATATACCTTGAATATGTGGAGTTGTGGGGTTTTTAACAATTTTTTTTTTCAGTCTTTCTTGGACGTACAATTTCCAAATGGGCAGCTTACTTATGTTGCTGGTGAGGGACTAACAACAAGTGCTTTTCTACCTGTTCTTGGTGGCCTACTTCAAGTTCAAGGTCAATACCCAGGGGAAACAAGATTTAGCTTCTCTTGCAAGGTTAGTTAGTTGCTGTGGAATAGTATGTCAGAAATTAAAATGCAGCTGTTCTTGCTGTTAAATTTGAGCACTTTTTCATCTTCCCGAGATTTTTATATTTCATTGGATCCTTATAATTACAATTGCATTAGTCAATGTAACAAGGGTCATCTTTTTGTGCATTATTTAATGGAAAAAGATGATGGTATCTTATGGGGATATCTGGAATGCGTGTTTTCAAACTGGTAAATTTTGTTGAAGGCAATTCAATGGTATGAAACATATTCTATGGTTTCTTTCATTTTTGTAACACCTAGATTTTATCTTTCTTGTAGAATAAGTGGGGTACACGGATCACTCCTACAGTGCAGTGGCCAGACAAATCTTTCACACTTGGATTCGCACAGGCTTTAGCTTGGCGAAGATCGGGTCTCATGTTAAGACCAACCTTCCAGTTCAGGTATGAAATCAACCTCTTCTGACTAAAATTTTGAAGGCTTTGATTTGATCACAAAAGTTATGAATCCCGCATCTAAGTTAGGCATTGATCACAAAAGCCATGGAATGGAATCCACATGTGCCATGTCTAAGTTAGACATTGATCAATGATCACACAGTCATGGGTCTTACATCTGAGTTAAGACTCTAATCAAGTGAACTTCTACAGTGGTTTGAAAAAAATTACTCTAAGTCCATGGTTTTTTTATTACTTTGAAAGAATTGCTTTTAAGTGTAAGCATTGAGTTTGGGCATGGATCTTGAGGAAGTGTTAAGATCACTTTTCTTATGGCTGTTGGTAATTTTGGATGAACTTTCGTTTAATGAAGCCTTGTTTTTGTATTTTCATGTTTGATTTTTTAGCATTTCACCTTCTTTTGGAGGAAGCAACCCCGGGGTAAGAGTGGAGTCGATCCATTCTTTGAAGGAAAAGCTCAGTTTCATCTGTGGTTGTGCATGTACAGTGCATCCTTCTGCTTATGCATCAATATCTGTAAGCTCACTTTCACCTTACCACTTCATTCCCAAGACAAGATGCTCTCTACCTAAAAAATATAAGCATGCGTTTGCGGCTAAAATTCTTCCACTGTTATATGTTCTTCAACGTGCAGATTGGGAGATCAAAGTGGAATGGGCATGTTGGGAGCTCGGGGATCGTTGTCAGGGTGGAGACTCCTCTCAGCAACGTCGGCAGGCCATTCTTCTCCGTGCAGATAAATAGTGGCCTGGATTTCTAACTTACGAGAAAAAGATATAGAATACGAAAAAAAAAAGAATTTTTTGTAGTTTTGATTTTGTACAGTTGTGTAAATGGTAGCAGGCTTAAAAAGCCATACTTGTGAATAGCTGTTTCATGTTCAAGTTGGAGGACGATCGTTACCTCGCTGTATCATGACGATAAAAAGTTTTCGTGTATATTAGCCACCCCGATCAAAGTGGGAGAGAGAAAACTTAGGTTCTCTGATTGAGTTTCTTTTCACCGTGATCTTGTCTATGGATGGTTATGAAAGATTGGTCACTGATTCAATGGCAATGGTGTTTATGATTCATTAATCAGTGGTGTTTTGTTTCAGTTTTGCTGTTGGTTATTGTAGAAGTGTAGAACATACCGAAATTTTGGAAGATAAAGATCATTCAGAATTTCGTTGCATTCTTTGTTGGATGACGAGCTGAATCACAGTATATAATATTAGGCATATTTTTTAAAATTTAATTAATAAAATCTATCTAGCACTTATCATGCTCTTACCTATGAAGTTGCACTGGATAAAGCAGCAGCTACATTTAGGAAGCCACGTTGGTTAAGTTTGAAAGCTTCTTCGTTTCTCCCTTCTGGTTGGTTAAGTATCTCAATTCCTTTTGTTCTGGGATGACCAGGGTAGTCTCTGACCACGTCTCAATTATTTTAAAAACTTTAAAGCATAATTGGAGACCACCTCCTTTTAAACTATACAAGTCTTGGTTACTTTACGAAGGAAGCATTTCTTTCATTCAGGACTGTTGGGTAAGTCAAGAGACTTGTTCTTCTTAACAAACCCCTTAGTCAGGTTCTCCTACAAACTGAAATTTTTGAAGAATAATTTAAAAAATTGGATTGGCCCGATCAATCTCAAGAGAAACCAGGTCTTAAGTGATATAGAATCTCGCATCCTAAGCATTGATTGCTTAGCTGAACATTCCATTCTAGATAATGTGATCTGAAGAGAGAGACTTGCTCTTAATGACAAACACTATGAATTTCTAAAAGTAAATGAGTTATTCTGGAAACAAAAATCCAGAATACAATGGTTGAAGGAGGGAGATTCTAACTCTGCTTTCTTTCATAATGTTGTCAACTCCCACAGGCGAAACAATGCAATACAGTCTTTCATTGTGGACTCCAATGTGATCACATCCCCTTGGGCCATTAGTGATGCAATAGAGGATCACTTTATTAGGTAATTCAACAGTCCAAAAGGTTCCAGTGTCCTCCTTAATTGGGACCTGCTGATTCCCAACAAGATTGTTGATCCTGATTTACTTGAGGTAACCTTTTCAATTGAAGAGGTTAAGGGTAATCTTAATAGATTACCTGGGGACAAAAGCCCTGGACCTGATAGGTTCCCCATTTTCTTCTTTCAATAATTCTGGGATATGCTAAAAGATGACATAATGCACATTTTTCAGCACATTTTCTCTTCTATTGAGCCTGATACCCTTTCTCCTTTAAATCAGACATTTATTGTACTTATTCCAAAGCGGATTGGTGCCAATTCAATTTCTGATTTCAGGCCTATTAGCTTGGTAAATAGTTTATATAAAATATTTACCAAAACCTTAGCTTCCAGGATATCTCCCATACTTAATAATACCTTAGATAGCTCCCAATGTGCCTTTCTGCCTGGCCGTTCTATTGGAGACTGTTTCCTGGTAGCCCAGGAAACCCTTCACTTTATGTACTCCTCTAAGGTGCCAGGGTTCATTTTAAAATTGGATTTTGAGAAAGCTTTTGATAAGGTAAATTGGGACTTCCTTCTACAATCTCTTCAAGGTTTAGGATTTGGGGAGAAGTGGATATCATGGATCAAGATGTGTATTACTTCTGCTAAATTTTCTATTCTACTGAATGGAACATCTTATGGCTACTTTGGATCATCCAATGGGCTGAGACAGGGGGACCCACTTTCCCCTCTACTCTTTATAATAGTTACCCATATTCTGAACCGTATGCTTCAGTTGGCTTCTAATCATAATCTCATTAAAGGGATTCAGTTCCCTTATGGGGGCTCTCACGTTCTCAACATCCAATATGCGGATGACACCATTCTTTTCCTAGCTGAGGGTGTGGAAAACATAGTGAACATTAAACGCATCCTTTGTTGCTTTCAATCCTGTTCTGGCCTCAAAATAAACTTCTCCAAATCTTCTATTACTGGTATTAAGGTTGGACAGGAAACAATTGATATTACCTATAAGCTCTTAGGTTGCAAATCTGCAACCTTGCCCATCACTTACTTAGGCTTTCCACTTCATTATAGGAGGGCTTCACGTAGGGAATGGACTCCTGTACTGGAGAAATTAGCTTCTAAGCTATCTCATTGGAAAACTCACTTTTTATCCCTTGGTGGCAGATTGACACTGATTAATTCTGTTTTATCTGCTATTCTTACTTATTATATGTCTATCTTGCATATGCCCAGACAGACTCAGAAGAACATTGATAGGCTTAGGTACAACTTCCTCTGGAAGTCTGACCCTACTGCTGATAATGGCAGACACTTAGTTAAATGGGGTGCTCTCTGCAGGCCTAAAAAGCAAAACAGTTGGGGGATCCTAAATCTCCGGAATTTCAATCTTGCACTTAAATCTAAATTAGTCTGGCAATTACTCTCTTGGGATTGTCATGTTATGTGGAAAGGGCTAGTGAAGGTTAGGTATATGAAGCTATTAGGGCCTGAGGCTTTTCGAAATACCACTTCTAACCACTGCTCCCCATTATGGCTTTGCCTGAAAAATAATTTTCATGTTGTTAATTATTTTAGTTCCTTCCACTCGTGCAATGGGAAAGATGCTCTTTTCTGGGAACAGAAATGGAGGGATGGGGCAAAATTAAAATATTTGCTCCCTCAACTAATCTCTATATGTAGATGGAAGAAAGCCTTTGTTTACAAAATTTATAACATGTTTGATTCTGATTTTAATAAGTTGTTGGATACTTCCAAAGCACTATACTGTGATTACAATGTTTTGCAATCCCAATTGGATTTGATGGCACAAATTATGCAATCTATCAATTTAGAGGAGGAAAGGGATGTTATATCCTGGACTCATTCTTCTTCTTCCAAATTCTCAGTCAAATCATGTTATAACATTCTGAACGATGATGAGCTCAGATTTAATCTGTTTGAGTAGATCTAGCGGACTTGGGCCCCCCCTCAAGGTTAAGTTATTTTCCTAGCTTGTTATTCACAATAAAAATCTCTCTAAGGAAAATTTGTTAAAGAGAGGGTGGATTGGATCATCTACATGTATTTTCTGTAACATAAATACTGAAACTAATACCCATCTGTTTATGTTTTGCGATTTTGTTTCAAAGATTTGGCAGTTTTTTTTATGTTCCCAATTATATCCTGGATACTATAATTTGGGCTACTTATATCTACATAAACCTGTCCTTAAATTCCATTTAAATAACTGCAGCTGGTTTGTTTTGAGTCAAGTTATTCTCTGGGTAACCTGGAAAGAAAGAAACAGTAGAATTTATCGTGAAAATTTCAAGTCTTCTCATGTCATTATCTCTGAAATAATTGGACTAATGGAACACTGGTTAGATTCTCTTCTACCAGGTTTTGAAAATGAGGATATGAGGAGTACACTAGCTTCTATGAAGGCTGCTTGGGCAGAGAATCTTTCAGCTTCTTCAGATGCTCCTCCCACCTCTAATGAGTCCACTATTCCTGCTGCTGAAGATATAGAGCAGTAGCTTAATTTAGCTTTATAAACATTGAAACTTAATGTGTGCTGGTTATCTGTAATATTGGCATGAACATTGCCTTAGTAATTCTGTGAGACTTTGAACCCTTGATTCCCTTAGATTTTCGTCTTTGGGATTAATATCTAATACTACGTACCATTGCAAAAAAAAAAACATTTAGGTATACTTAAGGTGCTCAGCGTTCATTCATTGCGATAATAATCAGGATAAGACCCTTATATTATGGTTGGGTTTAGCAGCGATCAAGGTTTAGGATTCGAGCTTGTACGGTTTCGATATGTGGGTTGATTTTTGTTGCGGTAAGTGATGTCTGGCGTATTGATGTCTGACGTTGAGTACTGAAGTGGGTTGTGGACAAAAGCTGTTTTTTCTTTTTTGGTTCTACACGATCAACTGCACGGAATAATTCTTGAGCTCAATGTTGAAAACACCCTTGGGTTGTATTACAAAAAAAAATCTGGATTAACATGATGCACGTAAGTGTTTTTTTAATGGATGTCTTCCCTTTTAGAGTGTTTTAAGCTTAAGATTTGCTGAACTCGCTAACCCTTTTAATATTTCGGCATCACTGTAAATTCCTTTTTTGCGTCCCAAGCTTGTTTAATTGACAAGCTTCTGTTCAATAGGTAAATAGAACTTTTTTTTTTTTAACTTCCTCGATGGATTATGTGGGATCGGCATATCATGAGCTACTTGAGGGCTTGTTTCCGTCTTTTATTGGATTGCTGTGCAGATAGTATTTTCAATTGACTGTGCTGTTTTCCCTTTATGGATAGGTGAATCCTTGTAGCCAACATTCTGAACAGCTTTTGGTTGCTATATCTTCTCTGTATTCTTTGGAGTTGTCAAACGCAAATGATCATCAACCCACAGATCAACAGTAGATATCTCCAACTGCAACAAGTGCTCCAGTGCTTGATAGCTCTAGTAGGACGTTGAGTGAGAAAATGCAGTCTTCTTCTAATACGGCAGATAAGACATGCAATTGACGTGGTATGCAGATTTCTATACTTGGTTAGTTTTTCCTGTTCTTTATATAGGCATCATCTCTCTTACATAACCAACAAGATAGCCACATTCATTGCAATGTCAGGAACTTGACCTAACAGGGGCTAATATATTTGTTAAAAAAAAAAAACTGAAGTACTAATCTCTAGCATAATTTCTATCATTATCTTTATCTAATTCATTTAGCAGTGAAATACTTAAAATACTTATGTTAAATAACTTGATAAGTTTGATTTGTGTAATTGCTTTATTGACTCATAGTTAAATAAAATTACAATCAAACTGAATATGTGGATGTATAGTAAAAGTTTTGGAAACTCTCAAACAAAACAAGCTTCAATCATTGTGAGGGAGAAGGCTTGGACTCCCCAACCCCTTCCATTAAAAAGGGATAAAAGTTGAATGGCTTCTGTGTATATCCACTAGCTTACTGGACTTAATAATACATGTGACATCCCTCTTGTATTTGTGCAAACAAATAATACTTAATACATTTGCATTTAACAAAGCACAGTTTATTCAATATGTGACTATTACTCTAATTGGGGGAGTTGCAGGTTTGAATTCCAATGGGTGTAGTATTTTAATAAAAAAAGCTTTACTGCTGAACACATTTGTCTTTGATGTTGCTCACTAAATTGCATGAATAATGAGTTTGAGTAGCATAGTGTTGACCAGTATAACAAAAGAAAGGTTTCTGGTAACTGCTAAGCCAAGTGCTACTTTGTGTTTTTCTGTGCGATTAGAGGGATTTAGTCATGACATGATTTTTGGCATGTAATTATGATGATCTTGATGGAATTTTCAAAAGCAATGATCTTAAATACAGGTATAAAATGGTTACCAAAAATGGATGTTGCAGAATCTCGGTGTTATTATGCAGACACAATAAAACTTCCTGGTGTCAGTATTATTGGCATTAAAGTGGTGGTTGACAACCATAAGTATGTTTTCACATTTTATTTTAGATTTGAGACGGGTTTATTGATATTGCCTTTAATTTCTTAAGGTCTAAATCCTATATGTTTTGTTTTTCTAGCCTGAATGTTGTGGGTGAACATTCAACTGAGCTGTGGGTATTGGCTGATATTTCTGAAAAACCAAGCTTGACATATCACCAGAGAGATTTTACATGGTCCTTATCATGTTATTTGTCCACTTCCAGGAGATGTGGACAAGGATAATGTTTCAGCTGAGTTTGTGTAAGTGGTTGGTGATCCACAGGTTGTCATGTCAATTCCAGTACATTTTTCTCACTTTCTTCTCATATGACATTTGCTAGCTTCAGTTGTAGTTGGTTGGTTGTAGGTGGTAAACTTAAACACATTTTATACCATTAATCAAGGCTGGTTGCACGTTGGAAGCTTTAATTTCTCAAAATAAACTTATTCAAAAACCATATTCTGTATTTTATAATGTTGTGCTTGAGGGTCTAAAAAGAATGATATCTTGTAAAATTTTCCAGTCGTTAAGGTTTAAGAAATAGTGTTAATCATCAGTCAAAATGAAGTTGAAGAGAAAGGTCTTACTTAGCTTGCCATACTAGTTGCTAAATATGATATAATAAAACACATGAAAAGTTTAATGGAGGCCCAATCCTAAGAAGTTAAAAAAAGAGTTTAACAAGGGGGAAAGAAAGCTTGTAATGGTGGAATTGCAAGTTCTCCCATGCCATTCATGTTATAAAGATTAATACAAATTTCTATGTGAACTTGCTCTCTGAACTCTTTTTCTAGAGGCTCCACAACTAGAGAAGCCTCAAGGTTGGTTAATGTATATTGTTTTTTGGTGTATTTGATGTATTTCGTTCATGTGTATAGTTCCTTCTTGGAATTATTATTATTATTATTATTATTACTCTTACGGGCTTGCTAAGTGATAAGTCATTGACAACCATTTCTAAAACTTTGTTGATTAATTTGAATCAGAGAATCATCAAAGTTAGCTCAGGATGGACGACAATGTTACTAATTGGATAGATGTGGCATTCCCTTGAATTGAACTACAGTAGTAGGTTCATGTTATTTAACATGCTACATTTCTACATCAATTTGGTTCACTATGCTTGATTGTTTATGCCATAACACTCAAAAATAGGCGGCAGTTTATTGCCGTTTCATCTTTCGTACTATTGGTTGTACTCTATGGAAAATCTTACCATCTCCTAGATTTGTAATGTTCCTAGTCTATGGTGTCTCTCATTTTATCTAGAGAGGCTTTTTAAAATGTGGAAGATTTATACATTGCGTTGGTATATGACAAACACAAAGATAAATTTGTTGTTCATTTAGGAGATGTTAAATTTCAAAGACTTTAACTGAAATGTGATTGTTAACTTTCTTCTCAAAATTCTGACTGCAGGAATGGACTTCCATGAATAATTGTTCCCAAAACTTTGAGAAGAGTCGAGAATGCATGCACAAATGCATTAGAGAGTAGTTGGCTAAGAGTTACACGATAGGTTGTTCTCATGGTTAATGAAGAACCAGGCACTCCTAGTTATAGTTGTCTTACCAAATTGACACTCAAGGAGACTAGGTTCTGATGGAATAGATTAGAATGGATATGTTAAGATATTTAGGCTTCATTAGAGGGAGGTGAATAGTAAATTAAATAATATTATGTAAATTAAATATTTATTTTACAATTTGAAGGAATTAACCAGTAAATGGAATATAACAAGGATTTGAATATTAAACTAAATCATACAAAGAAGGGGATGAGAGACAATGATAGACACAAAGAATTTTATAGTAGTTCAACCTTCCTGGTTTAGTTCAATTGTCAAGAATCTCTTGAAAATTTTCCTATTTCGATCTTGTTCCGGGACAAGATCTTGCCATTACACTACCTAGACGAACTTTCGTCAAGATCTTGCTAAAATCGTAGGTTCCTCTTCTCACAACTAGAGAAGAGAGGACTTAATAAATGTAAAAATACAACACTTACTTTTCTTATTTCTCCTAAGTACTTGGCAAGATTGATGGTTGGAAATAATGTTTCTGGCTCTAGTGTTGGAGAACTATAGTTGATGATGTTTTTGAAGCTCTTTTCAATGAATGTGAGTGGAATGTTAGTTTTTGGACTCAAGAAGTTCACACAATGGTTTCTCAATAAAGCTATATTGTATGTCTCTCTTGAGAGCTCAATGGAGGGTCTTATTTATAGGAAAACGTTAAGAGAAATGTGTGTGTAATGTCTATATTTTTTCTCCAACGATAACTGGTTCGGTATACCGAAATAATTCGGTATGTCGATTTTACTTTGATTTCTGCAACGGTCGGTCAGTTTGGTATGCCGAACAATTTTGGTATGTTGATTTTACTCCTGGACCTATACTTGAGATTTTTCTAAGGTTTTCTACTTTGGTTCATTGATATTTCTATTTTCCTAGGTATGTGGAATGTTTGGAAGATTAATACATGTTTCTTAGGAGTACATAATTAAAAAATTACATAATAATTACAAAGAATTATCTTGTTTTTTCTCTATCTTGATTTCTCCTTGATGTCACATAGATTTTCAGATATCTTTCTTTTTTATGCTTGATTCTCGATGACACATAGATCTTCAGATATCTTCCCTTTTTATTCTTAATTCTTGATGACACATAAATCTTCAGATATCTTTCTTTGTTATGCTTAATCCTTGATGGCACATAAATCTTCAAATATCTTTCTTTTTTATGTTTGATCCTTGATGGCATATGAATCTCTAGATATCTTTTCTTTTTATGTTTGATTCTTCTAAGTCTTTTTTTGATATTCTATGCTAAACTGAGATATGAAATATTTTCAAACAACACATGAGTCTTTTATTACCATCAAAATTAAGATATGACCAATAAAACCAACTGCATAGAAAGGATAGATTGCATAAGTTGTTTCTCATGCTAGCGTGTAATTAAAGTATTTATTAACCTCTCTTTTCTTTTTTGTACCTTGGTTTGTTGTTGTAATGCAAGTGATCGAGAACTTGTTTGGTGTCGTTGGGTGAAATGCAAAACAAATCTCTCTGAATGTGGCTTCTATTTTATTTTCTTCTCATTTTAGCTGTGTATTGTTATTCTGGTTCAACACTTTTGCACTTGAGCCTAAGCTTACATGTTTATAAGCTGAAGTAAACCGCATTAGTTGAAACGAGTATTTGGCATTCCCTTGGAAGTAGGTTATAAATTAATCAGCTAGAAATCTTCAACAAGCAACACATTGGACGTTCTGCTTATTATAAAACTAGATCACTTATGTTCCAGTGATCTTAATCTAAAAGAACAGCAACATACATACGATATTTCTTCACTGTGCTTTTGCTAGGAAAATTTGGAGATTCTTCTTGAACTTCTAATTAAGCCCTGGCTTTTTTTCAGTGGCAGATCTTTTCCTCTCCACCCTTGATCTTAAGTATTATTTACTTTTTTCCAGGTGGACTGTGCTACTCCAGATCATTCTTGGTTGATTTGGAGGGAGAGAAATTGTAGGATTTTTCGTAATAGTTTTAAGCCAGTTTATGAGGTTATCTCTGATATTTTATGTTTGATGCAATTTTAGGTGGCAAATACTGTATCATGTTTTGAGAAAGAGGATATGCTGCAGTTCGTTTCTGCAATGACTCCACAGCCTGAGGCGCCTCTAGCTGCACCACCTTCTATTCCTCCTCCTCACGCACCACGGCTGTCCAGGATGATATGTATGAATGAATCAAGGAGCAGGCCTATAAAGAAAGATTCATTTTTGGATATAATACTTTTTTGTCCCATTTTTGATTAATTTTGAACAGTTTGCTATCTTACATGTAACATTATGCTATTTTGGAGGCTGTAGAGCCTAAGGGTATGTAATATTTGTGGAACTCTATATTTTTTATCTGACATTGAGGTCGAAGAAATAATATCTATCTCAATCGTTAACAAAAAAAAAAAGAAAGGCAGATTTTGTTGTACTCAGGTACTGGAGCAGACTGTAGACTATTGTATACTTGTGGAATAATAATTTTAACACATTCCAATATGTGTTCGACAAATGTTGCTTAAGCACATGTTTGATTATTGAAAGATGGTATTGCCTTTTTCTGCAATTTAATACATCAAAAGTAATGTTGTTATATGCAAATTGATTTTCTTGGTGGATAATAAATGAATTTATTTGGCGATCTCCTTCCAAGTTCGAACTATTTGAGAGAAATTAAGTACCATCACAACCCATTTCTTATCAAATCACAACAAAAATAATCATAAATTTCCCCATTCACCTGAGTTTTGTAGACCATCCAATTCCACCCTACTCTAGAAAAAAATTGAACACTCCAGAAAAAGTAATACAATAGTAAACTCCCTGATTAGTACCACAAAATTTGGTATTTCTAATTGAACGAGATGGCAACATTACAATTCATAGAACATCATTATATACGACGCTGATCAAAATCAACATGATCGTATGTAAACATTTAGACAGATTTTGAAGGATACCATTTACCCTCCAAAAAAGGAAGTTCCTTAGATCATCTGAAATCATTGCCTGAGGTAAAGTCCACAATGCCGTCATCACACCTTCAAAGGTGAAGGTTTCCTACACCGAGACAGCGATGACAGGGGAAGATCCCGAGGCCGAGACAGCATCGAAGGTGGTGGTAGTGACAGCAGGAGTGGCATTTGTTTCAACCTGCACCTTCCCATTTCCATTAGAGAGAAAGAACTTGACAGCATCCCTCATATCCTCAAACTGCTCCGCCGCCTCGAAGAACTTCGTCAATCTACGGAGCTCCCCGTCGTCGAGGTTATCAGTGAAAGGACTAATCGGAATCGCATTGTCCGGCTGCAACGAGTAGACATGTGGGTTATCATCAACAATCACCACCCTATCCAATCCCCTCCCTGTGGCGGCCAAATCCTTCACCAGCCTACCGTCCACTTCGCGGCATGAGCTCCGGTAAAGCCGATGCGTAAACACCCTCCTGTCGAGATCGAGCCTGTTGAGCACCAATGACGCGTACTCCTCCAACCCGGCCGTGAAGACGACAATCTCGAATCTCTTCGAAACTTCTGCGAGGAGCTCGTCGAGCCCCGGTCGCTTCAACACGTAGAAATTCAGGGTCTGCCCTTCAATCACGGGGCTGACGAGAAAATCATACTTCTCAGGCGTCGGCCCGGTCACGGAGTGGACCAGCGTCTCGTCGAGATCAAGGAACACCGTCCTCTTCTCGGTCGGTGGCAGCAGTGGAATGGGGAGGCCGAGATCAGGGAGACGCCCAACTGGGCTCTCGTCGCGGACCGCGTTGAGACGGCGGAACCCGTGCCTGCGGCGCA
>JAMKQA010011742.1:0-37185 GCA_024699735.1 Posidonia australis
TATAAGGGTAAAATCTCAAGTGGGAGCTTGAGGAGTGGACTAAGCCGGGGTTGGCTGAACCACTATAATTCTTGGTGTCTTTCTGATTGATTGATTGTGTGTTAAACTTTTAAGTCAAATCAGATTGCATAACAAAGTTCAAAGAGTTAATTAAAACTTGAAATTCTCTATTCACCCCCCCCTCTAGAGAAGCATTAGTATCCTACACATGTCATGTTCTCATCTTCTTCTAGGCCTTGTGTGAGGTCTAGAGCATATCCGGCATGGCAAACATTTCCCCCCTCGGCAGACAGGTCTGATATCCTGTCATGCCCTTGCCTGTGGATTGATGACCCTAACTATCCGGCAATGAGTCTGTCAACTCACCTGTCAGGCTGATAACCCTAACTATCCGGCGATGAATCCGTCAACTCACATGTTGGTTGATATCACGAACTATTTGATTGGCATCCGTCAACTTGCCATCTTTCAGTTGATAAGTCCAAAACTTGCCATATCATCTCTCGATCAGTAAGTTCGAAACTTGCCATATCCTTCGATTGGTAAGTCTGAAACTTGCTATCTCACGGTCGGTAAGTCTGAAACTTGCCATATCCTCTCTCGGTTGCTAAGTTCGAAACTTGCCATCTTTGGGTCGGTAAGTCCAAAACTTGACATCTCTTAGTTGGTAAGTCCGAAACTTGCCATCTCTCGGTCGGTAAGTCCGAAGCTTGCCATATCCCCTTTGGTAGGTAAGTCTGAAACTTGCCATCTCTCGGTCGGTAAGTCCGAATCTTGTCATATCCCCTCTCGGTCGGTAAGTCTGAAACATGCCATCTCTTGGTCGGTAAGTTTGAAACTTGCCATATCCCCCTTCGGTCGGTAGGTCCGAAACTTGCCATCTCTCGGTCGATAAGGCCGAAAATTGCTATATCCCCTCTTGGTCGGTAAGTCTGAAACTTGCCATATTTCCTTCGATCGGTAAGGCCAAAACTTGCCATCTCTCGGTCAGTAAGTCTGAAACTTGCCATATTCCCTCTGGTTGGTAAGTCTGAAACTTGCCATCTCTTGGTCGATAAGTCCGAAACTTGTCATATCTCATCTCGGTTGGTAAGTCCGAAACTTGCCATCTCTCGTTTGGTAGGTTCGAAACTTACCATGCCCCATTCGATTTTTACTTAGAGAGTTTGGAATCGATGGTGCCTCCTTTGGTCATGTTCTAGATGGACTAGACCAACCTCCTTCTTTGGGCTGGTACCTCAAACTACTCGATTAACACCCGTCAAGGCGTTTATCTTTTTGGTCGGCAGGTTCGGTATCTTGTCGTGCCCTCTTTCTCTTGGGCTGGTAGCCTGAAATACCTGGTTGACAACCGTTACATTGTCTGGAGTGGGCTGATAACCCAAACTATCTGGTTCACAAGACCAATAACTTCGTGCCATTTGATTCTCAGTGAGTGCTGGGGAAGCAATGGTCTCCTCCTCCTGTTCCCTTTTCCTTATAAGAGGGGGCAGGGTGTCTTTGTCAACCTTAACCATCGGTCTCTACTCCATTCATCCTCCGACCTTGCTCAGAAAGGGGCATCTGTAGACACCCCTATGCTTGCAGCTAGACCCTAAACCTAAATCCAAGTCCAAAATCCTAAACCAAGCCTAAACCTTAGTCCAAAACCCTAGACTTCGCAAACCCTAGTCCAAAACCCAAGACTTAGCAAGTTTTAGTCTAAAACCCTAGACCTAGCCTAAACACTAATCCTAAGACTAAGCAAACCCTAGTCCAAAACCCTAAACCTAGCCAAAACCCTAATCCAAAACCCTAAGCTAGCCTAAATCCTAACTTAAACCCTAAGCCTAACCTTAAACCTTAATCCAAAACCCTAACAACCTATAACAACCTCTAATAACCCTAACCACTTCCCACTCCAACATAACAACCTCTAACCACCTATAACAACTTCTAACAACCTATAACAAACCGCCAACCACTTCCCACTCCTCCATACCATCCTAACCACCTATAACAACTTCTAACAACCTATAACAACCGTAACCACTTCCCACTCCACCATAACAACCCTAACCACTTCCCACTTCACCATAACCACCCATACCAACTCATAACAAACTACCTAGCCATTGCAAGTATATAAATACCTCTCCATTTGCAAGAGAAACAAGGGGGAAAAAATGAGAGAAAATACTTGAAAAATCTGAGAGGAGAGTGTAGACACCCTATATGCATGTAGTGGGACCTTAAATCCTAAACCCTAGGTTAAATCCAAAACCAAACTCAAAACCAAAATCCAAACCTTAAACACTAGGTTAAACCCTAATCCAAAACCTAAACCCTAGGTTAAACCCTAAACCAAGTTAAAAACCCTAATCCAAACCCTAAACCCTAGGTTAAACCCTAATCCAAACCCTAAATCTTAGGTTAATTAAACCCTAAGTTAAACCCTAATCCAAACCACAAACCATAAAAAACCCTAAATCCTAGGTTAAACCCTAAACCCTAGGTTAAACCCTAATCGAAACCACAAGCCCTAAGAAACCCTAAACCCTAGGTCAAACCCTAAGTCAAACCCTGAACCATAAGTCGAATCCCAAACTCTAATTTCAAACCCTAACAACTTGACCACTTCCCATCATCATCATAACCACCTATAACAACCTCTAACCACCTAAACAAACCCTAACTATTTCCCACCTTCATTAAAACAACTTGTAACAACTTCCAACAACGTCTAACTAACCACAACAACCCATAACAACCATGGCAAGCCTATAAATACCCCCTATTTGCCAGAGGGAAAAAAAGAAAGGAGAGAGACGTTGTTGGAATATTTGAGAGGAGAGCCATCAAAGCTTTTTCCTCCCAACTAGACCAATCAGATGGGTCCAAGAGCAAAGAGGAAGCTCGGGGAGGAGAAAAATCTGAGTTTCAAGCCATCTCCGGTGACCTCTGGCGAGCCAAGGTCACTACCAGCCAAGGTATGCCTTCCACAAACCTCAATTTCATTCCAAAATAATCTCCTAGGTCTTGCTCTACCTTCTCCAGTCGATTCCAATAGAGCTAGAGGTCTTCCCTGGTTGGAATCGTGGTTTCAGGCCTCACTCGAGCCATTCTTCGGCGACAGAGGTGGGGGCACAAATCAAGTGGTCGATTCGTGCCCTAGGGTGCTCGATCCTCTTTCCCCGAGGTCCCTCTTGCTTCTCTGTCTCCTGGTGTGCTGTTTCAATGCTTCCTCAAGCCTCTAGTAGCTAGTCGCCGGAGTCATGCGTCGTTGCCGTCGTCGGGGGAAACGACTGATAGCAATGACAAATCGCGCACCTCCAGCTCCGCCGCGCCTCTCGAAGCACCCAAGAATGTTCCACGGCCCACCCCCAACACTCCGGAGCCATCAGAGTCGAGCTTTGTGCCTTGAATCACCCCTGCAACCATGCTCACCAGAGAAGACGACGACGGCGGCAGGAGGAACCCAACATCGTGTGATCTCCCTCTTTTCTAGCCTCTGAAGGAAGGGGAATGCTCCACACATCATCTTCATGCTACTAGGAGCCTCGAGTTGCAGCTCCTTGACCTCCAGGTTCCCGT
This sequence comes from Posidonia australis, assembly GCA_024699735.1. NCBI lineage: Eukaryota > Viridiplantae > Streptophyta > Magnoliopsida > Alismatales > Posidoniaceae > Posidonia > Posidonia australis. The sequence continues at coordinate 3,574 of JAMKQA010011742.1, forward strand.
TCTTCCACGGTGTCGTAGCCGGAGTTGCGTCGACATCGAGGGAGTTGGGGGGCCAGTTTTGACCGTCACCTCCAAGATTAGAACCATTGGATCCCCTCGCCTCCTTCTTCTCTTGCTTCCAATAGGGGTTGATGCATGATCAGGCATCATGGTGCCCTGGAAAGGCATCCCTAACGGTCGGCGGTGGCAGAGTTCCGTCGTCGACGGCCGTCGTTTCTTTCTTTCCTTTAAAAAATAAAAATAATAATTTTCTTTTGAATAAATTTCTGTTCTTATCTTTTCCTTACATTTAGGTCCTTATTTCTTACATTTGGATCCTTTGTCCTTACAATTAGGTCCTTTTTCTTACATTTAGGTCCTTTCATAGTTTATTTTTTAAGTTTTTAAAAAATATTTGTTTTGAATATTGCAATGTGCCCCCTTGAAGTTCTTGTTAATGTTTTTTATGCTTTAAAAGTTGACATAAACCCTCTGAGTTTCTTTTCATGCATTTATGTCCAGCATTTTTGCATTTAAAACCTTGAGCTTTATTAAAACTATTCTGAATGTATATTTTTTTGGCATAATTGTAAATTAAACCTTGGGAATTTAAATATATACTCAGATGTGTTCAAAATTGCATTTTAGCCCTTGAATTTTATTGATTTCTCAGTGAATGCATGTTTTCTAGGGTAAATTTGCATGTCAGTCCCTGAAATTTTCTGTTTGTAAACATGAACTCTTTTTCTTGCACATTTAACCCTGAATTTCATTAGAATTTCATTAAATACATTTTTAATGGCAAAATTGCATATTGACCCCTAAGGATCTTGAATTTGACCAAAAAGCACAGTTTTGCACATTTGACCATTGATTTCTTCAAAATTACAGAAAATGTGTTTTCCTATGTATTTTTGATGATTTAGCCTGAAAATTTCAGTTTTCATTTAGAATTTAGGAATTTTACACAAAAGCCCCTGGAATTTACATTTTTTTACTCTTACATGTATTTTGTACATTTTGTTGCTATTTTTTCATGCATATTTTCTCCTATCTTCTTTCTTGCATTATGCACGCATTTCTAACCCATTTCGAATTTGTTTCTCCCATTGTTTCCCAGTTTTCTTCCAACTTTTACGATTCTGATTTGATTTGGTTTTTCATCGCCCGAGGGCGTACATTAATAGGCTTAACCATGCCGACATTGTATCGAATGAGGATTATTTTCCCTAATTTGATTTTCTCGGATTTCTTGAGTTTCCACTGTTTTACGTGACACTTTCCGAGTATTCTCGATTTTCATGATTTTCCTCATCACCCACGGGTGTACCGTAAAGCGGCATTTTCAATGCCTACATTGTCCTTCGTGTTATTCTTTTTTTTTTTTTTTCATTTATTTTCTTTGATTTGGCATGTTTTCTCAGTCATCTTAAGCATGTGCATTCAGAATAGGCAAGCATACACACAATAGACCATTAGCAAGCAGGAAATCTAGAAAGATCGATTTCCTTAGGCGTATGATGGTGCGTAACCCCTTCCCCAGGCATAATTCAAGACAAATGTTCAAAATTCCTCTTGGTTTAATAAAATGCAAGTAAAACGTACAAAAGCATATCACATGATTGATCATATAGGGCATGCATCTTCTCCTCTGAGTCCGCCCATAGTTTTCGAAGGACAATTCTAGTAGCCTGTTCTATAGCTTTGGCATAGGCCGTGTTGCTAGTTTGTCTGCCCTTGTCCAGGGTCGTGTCGGTGCTATTAGAGGGTACAACTCCATGCTACTGCAGGAGACGAGGCCACCAATGCACCACCCGTTCACTACTTGCGCTCTAGCTAGGATTTAGAATGGGAGACTTATTTTTCTAACCAAAGTCAAAACCTCAGACCCATGAGTGCGTCCCATATGGTCAACCCCATGTGGGACATGCATGGTGAGAGAGCGCATTTTAGTAGCATTCATGTGCATGTGTGCCATTCATGCCACCCTAACAAATAATTGCATAACTCACTTGTTTCTTTTGTTGTTTTGTCTTCTATTCTTCACTAACCCCTTAGGTTTTGTCCTTTGTCAGGTATAGGGTTTTGTGTGCGAGTTCCTAGGTCTGAGCCTGGGAGTTCCTTTTTGTGACCTCAGTCTCGAGGCACTGTTCTTGACTATCTTTCCTTGAGCTATCCGTCACTTCCGATGATAGCTCCTCGTAGGCATCATCCTCTAGTCTGCAATCATAGCAGCATCCTTACCTGTTCATGGTCCGTTATGGCCTAGTGAGCTTCTGAGACCTTTACACCAGCTGCTTCGGAGGGGATTCCTGTTTCCACCCCTCCTTCTTCTTTTACTTTGACGTCAGTCACTCCATCTGCACTCCATGATAGCCATTTTAAGGTGCCTGGAGTTCCCGGTCCTTCGGTTTCGGGACACTGGCAGAACCTTATTGGTCGGGAGCCCATAGCCGAGGCAGTTACCATGACTACCACTAGGGCATTTGACCTGATGATGTCCTGTCCTTCAGTTGACCCTACTTCGCTTGACACAGAGTTGGTTGTGATTGCTTCTTTAGTAGGATTTCAATCCACAACATCCTTGAACTTCCAGCCCCTGTGACATCTCATCCACCTGCTCTTCCGGCCCTTGGTATTGCTTCCGATGGTTCCATAATTGTGCAATCTCAGCAACTTCTGGCCCTTGTGCAGAAGCTACAAAACATGGACTTCTCTTTGGATCCTACTTTGACTGCGCTTATTTGTCCTATTCCTGAGGACCCTGCTCCACTTGCTCTGGCACTTCACATTGCACCAGTCACACTACCACTGTAGCCGTCACCACAGCTTCTCGCTATCTCGGCGACAAGCACTGCTACTCTGCCAATAATATCACTACCACAACATGGACAACGTATTCCTCCATTTGCTAGTGGTCCGCCTTTTGGGCTGATAGGAGTACAACGGCCTGTGAATCTGACCATACCGGTTCAACAGCTTTTACTCCCACACACAACAACACGTCTAGCACAGCATAACATTTCTATACCCTTGCATCAGATACAAGCTACAACATGCACACCACCATAGATAGCACACATGCACGGGTACGCTGGTCATCACGCCACACCACAAGGTGGTGAGATGATAGATCCAGAGGAGCTCACGGGTGCTATGGATATAGTGTACGTGAGATCCGCCCCAGCTGCACAATCAATGTCAGGAGTAACCCAAATGCACTTCTCACGAGGATGAACGACCTAGAGAAAACACTACGACAAGTGCAGGGTAGGGACCGCCAACCTTATACCTTTCGGGACCTCTGCTATTTCCTAGAGGCTATATTCCCTCCGAACTTCCATATTCCGGAATTTGAAAAATACAATGGGAAAGGCTGGCCAATTTCACACCTTAAGGCATACTACGGCGATCTCACTCAGTTACAGGTTGACGAGGGACTTCTCATTTGCCTCTTTCAGAAAAGCCTCACAGGTCCAGCTTTGAAATGGTTCACATCCTTGGATATGGCCACTATAAAGACCTAGAATGATCTCAGTCAGGCTTTTTTGGAACAATATTCCTTTAACCTTGACATGGTCCCAAAGTGCGAGGACCTAGTCACCACAAGGCAGAAGCCCCACAAGCCGTTCAGGGAGTACGTCTGGTGCTGGCGAGCCCTCGCTTCACAAGTTCGCGATAGACCTTCTAACGAAGAGTCTATCGAAATAATAATTCGAGGAGCGCAACCAGTCACTGGGGCTCTACAAAGCATCCAGCCTATTTCTACCTTTGCATCCCTGATCAAAGCTAGTCACCGTGTTGAGAGCTCACTGAATAGCAGAAGCTTACCTACATTAGCAGCATTTGCAAAGCAAACCATGGCTTCAGGAGGAAACAACAACAACAACAATGGATCCAACACTGGGTATGCATGGAAGGACTTTGCCAAGAATGTTGTGGCATATGTTGGGGCTCCCATTATGGTGGTCAGTGTGGTGAGCCCGCCAGCTCAAAATTAGGTTGTCTACTCTCCTGCACCTAGGGCACCACGCACATGACAAATCACCACCACCATTGAGCTAGTCTACTAGCCCCCACCGGCAAGGCAAGGGTGCTACCCAAGACCAAGACGACCTCCACGACCCGAGAGGGATTACACTCCTTTGGTTGAGCCTCTGAGTGTTGTGTTTCCTAAGGTAGTGTCGTTCCTGAGGCTTTTTTGAAATCTGCCCACCAACGAATCTGCTTCTGTTATGGTTTAAAGCGGATTTATATTGTAGTTACCATAGAACCACGGGGCACTCTATGGATAACTATTATACACTCCGGAGAGCAATTAAGAACTTGATTGACCGGAATGTCATCAGTATTAACACATAAGTGGTAGAGCCCACGCCCGTTGCATAGACACCTCATTCCTTTGCATCCACACCTAGCAACATAGTCAACCAGCCTTTGCCTGAGTATGCACTAGGAACATCAGGAGTCCATTTCCTTTGTTTTGATGAGGCTGCACCTTTTGATCCTTCTCTCCTCATCCATGATGTTTCAAAACCGTTCCCCTATCAGCTTGGTTAGTCTTTCATATAGTTCAGCAATCAAGATGATCCAACTAATTGCCCGACCGAGGCGCACGACTACAAAACCCACCATGCAATCCACCCCATCAACAATCAGTTTGTTAGCCAAATCAAGGCATGACTTGACCCACCAAGTGCCAATATCTACTCCACCAGTTTTAGTCCCAGTGGAGTTGAAGGCCCATGCTCCTGTGGTCATCAACTTGACACAAGATACTCATCGCATGCCTTATAGCTATACCACATAAATTTGTGCTGAGGTAACGCGGTCAGGAAGGATATATAAGGCCCCAGTCCTGGCAAATAAAACCAGCCAACCCTCAACTTCACCTTCTCAACCAAAGAACTAGATGCCCAATCAAATCCCTCAAGAGACAATCCCGAGTACTAACCCCACCACTTCCAAGACTAACCTGCCTGTAGCTGACATCACTGCCCAGTTAAAGCAGGTCAAAGTAGGCATCTCCATCTGGGACCTAATCCATACTTCGACTGAACATCAAGAGGCATTTCTCTATGTTTTCCAGGCCGCTCATGTTTCCCTAACAATACAACCATCAGCCTTGGAAAGCGTGGTAGGGATGATAGCCACGCCACAAGTCATTTCATTTTCTAGCTTAGAGCTTCCACTAGCAGGGACTAATCATAATCAACCCCTGTTCATCATGGTGCAACACCAAAACTTTCGCGTTCCTCTTACTTTGGTGGAAGATGGCACTGGTTTAAATGTCTACCCCTTACGAACCGCAAGCTAGGTCGGCTTTAAATCCAAAGACATTACTCCAGCCATGAAAGGAATGATGGTGTTTGATAACACGCACCATGATGCTCTAGGGATTTCGATCATTCCCTTAATCATTGGTCTTGCTCTTTTTGAGGTTGAGTTCTTTGTTGTCGACCTTGACCTGTCTTTCATTCTTTTGCTTGGGCGCCTTTGGCTCCACAAGCACCAGTTTATCTCCTTAACCCTTCACCGAATGATTAAGTTCCATTGAAATAGCAACATTATCGTTGTGATGGCGGAAAACCTTGAAAAGGAGAAGGTTGAGGCAGTCTTTCAGTGTCGCTCCATACTATCCATTTTGACACTAAGCCTTCTTATGTGTTTTACTGTGTCGATCGATTTGATCCAGTCAATTTCATTCTGATTCTCGAGCGTGCCAGTCATTTGGTCACTTTTGGCAATCCTTTTTTTGATGGTCGAGAATATGTGTCAGAGGTGGGGGTAGGAGAATGGAGCACCTCTTGGGCGGAATGGGCAAGGAATCGCCAAACCAGTTGCCGCAGAGAAAAGGCGAGAGTTTGAAGGACTGGGATACGAGTGGAAACCACAGGACGGATACTCGAAGCGTCGTAAGTTTCAAAAGCTTGTTATTCCATGAGATTTAACTAACTTTGTAAGTGCAGGATTGCTGGATCCCAATCAGTGTTTTGTGCATGCAGAGCCTGAGTAGGATAAACCAGTCAATGGGTCAGAATGGATATGTGTGGAAGATTATTACTCAAAGGAGGAAATTGTGGACTATAGAGTAGATTCGATATTGTTCATGCCACTAGGGATAGCTATACTGGCATTGCCACATCCGGAGTCAGCTGATGGACTTTCCACATGACCAACTACAGTCTTGGATTTAGCAGGGGTAGTCTCAACAGTAGCAGCATCAATACATCTGTCAGCTTTGAAGGGGTTGCAATCAGGACAGCCAGAGTTATCGCCTGAGGTGTTAGAAACTACCAGTGCCTATTTTGTGGATTTCTCTTCCGTTGAAGATGAGGGGAATGCTGTTGTAGCACAGGTTGACAACATGCTCAGTGATTTGGAAGTTCTGTTTCAGGAGCAGTTAACAGTACTGGCAGATGACACGTAAAATGAGCTTAGGCGCAAAAAAGGGAAAGCAATAATGACAGAACACACTACAAAATAGACATTTGCACAGGGTTAGTCTACTATTATGACATTAGAAGAGAACAGATTACTAAACGCTAGACTAGAGGAGTTTATCTTTTACCAGTTGGGAGGTGGGTCTAGGTGGTATTATCAGTCCTAGCCCCACTTGAGTAGTGGGGTCCAGAAAAAAAATGATCATGAGTTAGGCTCAGGAGAGAATGTGGGCAACAACACTCACATCAGTCAATCAGAGGACAGCTCCTTAACTGTCACACATGTTGCACAAGAAAATCGTGAAAATAAAAACTTTTGTCTACATAAGAAAGCCGTGAAAGAAGTAGAACAACTAGATACACTTACAAGTTCGGAAATAGTAGAGTCCGAGGTCATTAGAGGTGCATACAAGAAGACCAGGGTTACAGTAACCATTCTAAAGCATCGTCAAGGGCAGAATGCAGAGAAAGTGTGCACCTTTGAAGACACAGATCCATCATTCCAGCAAGAAATCCTTCTAGAGCTTATTGCATGTTGAGAAGAGGAAGATGCAGAAATAGAAGAGGAAAGTCACGATGCACCAGAATTTCTAGCCTTATGATGATGATCCAGAAGGCCTGAATTTGCACGTAGAAGAAGAAACGAAGTCTGTAAACTTTGGCACTGATGAAGATGTCAAGGAAGTGCAAATAAATGCCAGACTCACAACACAGGCCAGAGCATAACTTGTTGAGCAGAACTTGCCTGGAGTTACGATGACATGGTCCGGTTAGACGTTGTGGTAGTGGTGCACACATTACCACTTAAACTTGACGTCAAGCTAGTTAAATAGAAATTGCATAGATGGCGACCACAGTGGTTATTAAAATGGAAAGAGGAGATAATGAAATAGCACAAAGTTAACTTTCTGAAGGTCGTCCTTTACTCAGAATGGTTAGCAAATGTGGTTCTAGTACCTTAGAAAGACAGTCAGGTCCAAATGTGTATTGATTATAGGGACCTAAACAAAGCAAGCCCAAAGGATGATTTCCTACTCCCACACATTGATGTGTTGGTAGACAATACTACATGACACAATTGTTGTCATTCATAGATGGATTCTTAGGATACAATCAAATCCGAATGGCAGAAGAGGATATGGAGAAAACGTCCGTTATTACCCCATGGGGAGTGTTCTGCTACAGAGTTATGCCATTTGGGCTCAAGAATGCTGGGGCCACATATCAGAAGGCAATGATAGCCTTATTCCATGATCTCATGCACCAAGACATCAAGGTTTACGTGGATGATATGATCGCTAAGTCAAAGGAGCTTGAAGAACACATTGCTTGTTTGAGGAAGCTCTTCAATTGCTTGCGAAAATAGAAGCTACGGTTGAACCCCAACAAGTGTGCATTTGGTGTGTCATTAGGCAAGCTACTGGGATACATTATTAGCCAAAAGGGAATCGAGTTAGATTCTAACAAGGCTAAAGCCATCATCGAGATGCCTCCTCCTACAACAGAAAAAGAAGTCCGAGGTTGCTGGGGCGGTTGCAGTATATCAGTCGGTTCATTTCCCAGTTGACACCAATTTGTGAACCAATCTTCAAGCTCTTAAGGAAGAACGCGCAGATCTGCTGGAATGAGGAGTGCTAGGAGGCATTTGAAAAAATCAAGAAGCTCTTGGTAAGACCACCAGTCTTAGTTCCTCTGACACCAGGGTGTCCTCTGTTGTTCTCCTTGTCAGTAACACAACATTCAATGGGTGTAGTCTTGGGTCAGCATGATGAAACATGTTGCAAGGAAAGGGCCATTTATTATCTGACTAAAAAGTTCAAAGATTGCGAAGTTAAGTATACTGTAATCGAGAAAGTTTGCTTGTCCATCGTCTGGTCTACACAATGCTTGAGGCATTATATGATGGCATATCCAATTCTATTACTGTGCCAGCATGATCCCATGAAATACCTGTTTCAGAAGCCTGCACTGGTGGGTAGATGTGTCAAGTGGCAAGTGCTCTTATCTCAGTTTGATATCACTTTTGTCACTCAGAAGTCGATGAAGGGACAGGCTATGGCAGATCATTTAGTAGACTTACCCTTGCCAGAATATCAACCCCTGCAGACTCAGTTCCCTGGTGAGGATATACTGTTCGCCATGGAGGAGGAAGAGACAGTAGACCCTCGAGATAAAGATCAGTGGTGGCTTTACTTTGATGGCGTGATTAACAGGAGAGGCATGAGTATCAGTGTGGTGCTAGAGATCTTGCAGGGCCAGATGATCCCTCTTGCTCGAAAGTTAACCTTTGTGTGCACCAATAATGAGGTAGAGTACGAGGCATGTATTCTTGGCATGTGGGTTGCATTAGAACGTGGTGTACAGAAACTACATGTGGATGGCGATGTCATGTTAGTTATGTCATAAGTTAATGGTAGTTGGAGAACCAAAGACTAGAAATTGGTTCCATATCATACCCATCTCTTAAAGCTAATGGCTGAGTTTGAGGAGATATGATTTTCCTTTATGAATAGGGCCAAGAATGCTTATGCTGATGCACTAGCCACTCTTGCATCCTAGTTGTCCATACTAGAGGATGACACAGTGAAGGTGTCAGTAACCTGCACAGACCAGCCGACACACTGCATGAGCATAGAAGAAGCAGATTCCACAGTAGAGCTCCAATGGTATCATGACATCAAAGTCTACTTGGAAACCGGGAGTCACCATCCAGATGCATCGGCGACAGATAGAAAGACAATAGTCTGATTGGCTTCAAAATATGTGCTTGGAGTGGGTCACTTGTACAGGAGGTCTTACAATTAGATGCTTGTACGCTGTCTTGATAAAAAGGAGGCTGATACAGTAATGTTGCAAGTGCATGCTGGGACATGTGGGCCTCACATGAATGGGGTATTATTGGCCAATAAAATAATGTTACAAGGTTATTTCTGGTCAACCATGGAGATGGACTGCTGTCAGTTTGTGCGAAGATGTCACAACTGTCAAGTTCATGGCAACTTCATTCATGCACCACCGCAGTAGCTCCACAGCATGTCGTCACCTTGGCTTTTCTCAACGTGGAGAATAGACGTCATTGATGCAATCCACCTAGTAGCTTGCAGCGGACATCAATATATCTTGGTAGCAATTGATTACTTTACGAAATGGGTGGAGGCAGCTTCTTACAAGACAGTGACCGCCATCATGACTAAAAAGTTCATTAGGAGCAATATCGTTACCCAGTATGGGTCCCACATTCAATCATTTCTAATAATGGGACAAATTTCACAGCCAAAAAGGTTGAGGATTTCTTTTAGGAGTTCCATATTAGGCATCACAGGTCCTCCCCGTACAGTTCTCAGATGAACGGGGTTGTGGAATCCACCAATAAGAATCTAACCAAGATTCTTAAAAAGATGGTGGAAACACATAAGAACTGGCATGACAAACTCCCATACGCTTTGTGGGCTTATAGAACATCAGTCCGGACTTTAACTGGAGCAACACCATATTCTCTGGTATTTGGTATGGAAGCAGTCCTACCAATAGAGGTGGAGATACTATCGCTCGGAGTCCTAAAAGAAGCAGAGTTAGAGGAGGCAGAGTGGATTGAGGACCGTCTTCTTCAACTGAACTTGATAGATGAGTATCGGTTGCAAGTTATGCATCATGTGCAATGCTATCAGAAACGCATGGCCAAAGCTTATTAGAAGAAGGTCTGACCAAGAAGCTTTTTGCCAAGGGACCTGGTCATGCGAGCGATACATCTTCCTGATAGTTGTGGCAAGTTCAGACCCAACTGGCGTGGACCATTCATGGTCAAACAAGTCTACTTTGGAGGAGCTATCAGCCTCGAGGACATGGACTGCATCAAACAGTTAGAGATAGTTAATTCATGCTACCTGAAAAAGTACTATCAGTGATCATAAACAGTGTGTCCTCACTCTGCGACACTGACACTTTCCTCCATGCATTCATGAATTCATGTTGTTCTGCATCCATGTAGCCTTGCATCACAACACATACTAACCCCCATTCAGTATACGCATATATAGGCTGATGTTTGTTTTCATCATCACATGCATGGATCTTAGCTTGGTGATGATAAGCAGAATAGGCTTGCCAATGTTGGGAATGCGTAGCACCTCATTAGGTAGATACTATTTAGGTAACCTAGGGAGTGAGGGAGCAACCTTTCATTGTGAATTGGTTGAAGTATCCAAGCCACTCATGGACCCTACACCTCCCAGAGGGAGATAAAATGTTAGGGGTGAGAATGAGAGTGTGAGAAATAAAACAAAAGTATATATCTATAAAAGGGCATAAAAGAATTAGAAGACAAAAGTCATAGATAGAAGTCACCCCTAAAAGAGAGAGGCATGGTAGGCAACATTGTCCCTCCAATTTATCTTGGAGAGGAGTTTGAGTGAATACCTGGAAAATATGTTCCAAAAAGGGCCTAGCCAACCCTTTAAATAGTAGTAGCTCCCCACCATTAACCAGGTACCTATTACCTCCTAGCCATGGATAGGGTGAACTCACATGCCTATGAGGGAGAAAGAACAAAGAGTAAAGAAAATGAAAAAGTATGGGTATGGTCCAGTGGGGTTTGGAATGGAGCCCAGGACAAGATATCGCATTTCTAGAGAGCCACCCAAAAACTTGGGGCTTGGATAGAGTCTCGTGAGGTTTGGAGTTACCATTCCCTTGTACACTTGGCGATAAGCATTCCAATGTTGAGGGCGCTAATAAGATCCCACAAATCATTCAGCATGCACGCATTTCTTTCCACAAACATCATCTTAAAAGCGTTGCAGAGTATTATCTGGTTCTCTTAGCTAGGGTTTGATAACAACTTTCATTCTAAGAGAATCAGGAGGATAGTGCCTAAATCAGGGGCATGTAAGCTACTCTTATTGGTTAAGATCATTTATATCAAAGGAAGGGCATGTCAGCTGTCCTATGGTTAGACACACTGAGCCAGTACTCGACCATGGGCATGCAAGATGCTCTGATTGGTTAAGGGTCATCCATGTCAAACTAAAGGCATGTCAGCTGTCCTATGGTTAGGGGCGGCAATGGGTCGGGTCTAGACCCAGACCCGTGGGTCTGGACCCGCTGGGTCTGGGTCTTGATTTTCAGACCCGTGGACCCGGACCTGTTAGACCCGCTCACTTATTGGGTCGGGTCTGGGTCTAAAAAAATCCAGACCCGTGGACCCGCTAATATATATATATATGTATATATATATATATATAAGTAACACTAACTATATATATGTATATGGCGGCTGTGTGCCCTAATTCCTAAACCTAATCCGTAGCACTCCGCCTCCCTGATCAGCCACCCGTTCTTCTCAAAGAAGTCGCTCTGCAAGGAGCAGCTCCAGTCCGTCTGCCGGACTCTATCGGAGGTCATTGAGTTGGCCGGGACATGTGCCGACGGCGACGGGGAGAAACGAGTCAGGAAGCTCCAGATGTAGAGTGATCTCGATGCTGTCTCCGGCAAGCTGGACTTGAACATCAGGGACTGCCGGCTTCTAGTGAAAAGTGGCGTTCTTGGTGAGGCGGTGGCGGCGCCGGAAGGCGCCAGCGGAGGAGGCGCTGATATTCGTGAGCTGCTCGCAAGGCTTCAGATTGGGCATGTGGAAGCGAAGCACCGGGAGGTAGAGGAGTTGCTGGAATTGATGAAAGAGGACGAGAAGAGCGTATTGGCGGTGCTCGGCCGGAGCAATGTGGCCACCCTCATACAACTCCTGTCTGCCACCACTTCCCCCAAGATCAGGGAGAAGGCGTGTGCGGTGGTCTGCCTTATGGCTGAATCGGGAAGCTGCGAGAGTTTACTGGTTTCTGAAGGTGTACTACCTCTGCTTGTGAGGTTGGCAGAGTCCGGTAGTTTGATTGGTCGAGAGAAGGCGGTACTCAACCAGGGGCATGTAAGTTGCTCTAATTGGTTAAGAGTCATCCATGTCAAACCAGTGGCCTGTCAGCTGTCCTATGGTTAGTCACACTAAGCCAATGCTCGACTAGGGGCGTGTTAGTTGCTCTACAGGTCGAGGATCCCAGTAATCTACTGGGAGGCACTCCAGCAACCTCATTTGGCTTCTTAAGCACCTTATGAGGGCACAATCATCAATCAATCCCAATCCTCAGGGTTTGGTGGCTATATCTCATTACATGGGTGCTTGGTCAAAATTGTTTGGTAACCAGGACCTTCCCCCAGGGCTATGCACAAAATTTAGTCTGTTCGACAACTCCTTGTTCAGTCAGTTGTAACATTCAGCCTTGGGCTAGTCTCTCTGATTTTTCAATACCATTTGTGCTGCATCTTTTATCTGTCTACTTTGGACTTACTATGTGATATTGAATGGAACAAAGTTGAAATATTTTTCTAAAACAAAGTTTTGAGCATATTCGCCAAGAGATTGTTTGCCCTTTCTGGGGAGGCTTGAGTCAAGGAATGCTGAAATGCCTTACAGATCATTGGTTTTCCTACAATGGTTGTGCCCACACACTGCTCAGATGTTCTCCAAGCATGGATCAGGCAGTTAACAGAAAATGATCGCGATAAGCTACAGATTTGGGGTATATCCTCAAAGCTTCTGGATATCGCGAAGGTTGAGGTTTCTCGATACTTCCTGTGTGCAGTTGCCCAGTTCTGGAAGCCAGCTCATTATGTATTCCGCTTTGGGAGAATCGAATTAACCCCAACCTTGGAGGACGTCCACAAAATATGTTGTCTACAAAAGTTCCTGGGACCCACTGTGTTTATACGGCGCAATGGATATTCCTTGGTCTTGAGTGAAATGATCGGCCTATCAAACAATGATTGTGGTCGTTAGCTTATTTGTTCAGATGGACATTCTCCTATGCTACAGCTGGCCTACTTTGACAAGGTGGCCGAGATGCACACCTCCCTAGGCGATGAGCTTTGGTTAAAAGACTTTATTGTCCACTTCCTAGGGGAATTGATTTTTAGCCATGGTCGGACAGTCATAAACATTGAGGTCGCCGAAATTGCCCTGGCAATGGTTACTCGTCAGATAGATTTGTCCCCAATCATCTTAGCAGAAACATAGCAAGCTCTGGACCGGTCACTACGGCGCTACCGACACTTTTATGGTTGTGGAGCTTGTGTAAAGGTATGGTTGGCTGCACATTTGGGTGTAGAAGTCTTAAGCCTGCAATGATCAGCCTTTGAATCTTACTGTCAAAGCTGTCATGCACGCACACTCGCCTCAGTTCGGAAGGAGTATGAGTGGTTAGAAAGCTTGACAGAAGACAAAGTCATCTGGCGTATTATTCCTTCGGCTTCTCATAACTTCGAGGCTTTCTTCAACACAGCCGACATGCAGCTTATCATCCTGCCAGGGCTGACTGGTGGAGTTGAATATCACCCAGTCCGTGTGATGTGGTAGTTCGACTATCAGCATGATTCCCTTGTTCATGGGCAAATGATAGCTCGTTCCAAAATACCCCTTGAGCTCTTACACTATGACTAAGGAGCTATCTCGCTTGCTTAGTGGCTCCGTACAATCGAGGGATCTAACAATCATAGAGGGGAAAGGTTGTACAGCAGATTATGAAGCCGAAGTCAAAGAAACATGGCCAATCTGTAGTGCTGCTCCAAGCCGTACGTTCTATACCAAAGCTCTAGGCTTGATGAGGTCCAGGGATGATGCAAATTCTTAACATGCGCATCACATTATTGGTTCTTTGCAACTTGGAATACATGTAATCACTTCATTAACTCTTGTATTAAATTCGTCGGAGCATTTCTAGCCAGCTTGTTTGCTTGATACGGAATAGAACTCGCAATTGCGACAACATGTGCTTGACTGGTTCAGGATTCTACCTTCTTCTGCCTGTCGGCTTGGTGTTGGGGACCACCCAGATAATGGTCGAGAATCTCGTTTTATTGCCCAAGCCTAGATGAATGAAGTCTTCACAAACTTCAACGCCAAGTAGGGCAGAATTCCCCCTCTTTCCATTGAATTTCGATCCTAACAGATGGATTCAAGGCCTCCCTTTTCCATCTCTTTTTTCTAGACTACCGGTCGGAGTCTAGATGGTCCCATCCGAGGTTCGATCCGTTCAGGACGAATATCAGTGCCACCCCTCTCGCCTTTGAATTTGGATCCTAACAGATGGATTCAAGGCCTCCTGTATCCATCTCTTTTTTCTAGACTACTGGTCGGAGTCTAGATGGTCCTATCAAAGGTTCAATCCGTTCAGGACGAATATCAGTGCCACCCCTCTCACCTTTGAATTCCGATCCTAACAGATGGATTCAAGGCCTCCCTTGTCCATCTCAATTTTTCTAGACTAATGTTCGGAGTTTAGATTGTCCCATCTGAGCTTCGATCTGTTCAGGAAGAATATCGATGCCACCCCTCTCGCCTTTGAATTCGGATCCTAACAAACAGATTCACGGCCTCCCTTTTCCATCACTTTTTTCTAGACTACTGGTCGGAGTCTAGATGGTCCTCTCAGAGGTTCGATCCGTTTAGGACGAATATCAGTGCCACCCCTCTCGCCTTTGAATTCCGATCCTAACAGATGAATTCAATGCCTCCCTTTTCCATCTCTGTTTTTCTAGACTACTAGTCGGAGTCAAGATGGTCCCATCCGAGGTTCGATCCGTTCAGGACGAATATCAGTGCCACCCCTATCGCCTTTGAATTCGGATCCTAACAGACGGATTCAAGGCCCTCCCTTTTCAAATATTTTTCTAGACTACCAGTTGGAGTCTAGATGGTCCCATCCAAGGTTTGATTTGTTCGGATGAATCACAGTGCCACCCCTTGTTTGTGAATTCCGCTCCGAATGGACAGAATCAAAGCAAACTGTTTGCCTCCTTCCCTTGGGCTGGTATCCCGAACTACTCGGGCAATACTTGTAGCACTTGGTGGATTCCCCACTCACGTTGTTCTTTCCCTCCTTTTTGGTTGGTAGCCTGAACTACCTGGATGACTTCGGTGACCAGTCACTTCTCGGTCGGCAAGCACCGTGAGTCTTGTCTAGTGTTTTTCTCGACAAGTGTGATAACCGGTCATGTCTTTTAGGAGCTGATTGGTCATCAACTTGTCAACATTTGTCATTTGTATTGGTTTCGTCTTCATTTGTGGCATTTTGGGAGGCAGGACAGGACTTCTGGTGCTTTCACCAACTTGTAGCTGGTTGTCACTAGCTAACTCTTTCTTGCAGCTTTAGGCAGGGCATCTTCGTCAACATTGAGCAGCGATCTCCTCCTCCTGATCTCTTTTCCTTGTAAGAAGGGGTGGGGTGTCTCTGTCAACCCTGAGCATCGGTTTCTGTTCCATTCGTCCTTTGACCTCGCTCAAGGAGGGGCACTTGTAGACACCCCGTATGCTTGCAGTGGGACCTTAAACCTTAAACCCTAGGTTAAACCCTAAACCAAACTCAATACCCTAATCCAAACCTTAAACCCAAGGTTAAACCCTAATCCAAACCCTAAACCCTAGGTTAAACCCTAAACCAAGTTCAAAACCCTAATCCAAACCCTAGACCTTAGGTTAAACCCTAACCCTAGGTTAAACCCTAAACCCTAGGTTAAACCCTAATCCAAACCACAAACCCTAAAAAACCCTAAACCCGAGGTTAAACCTTAATCCAAACCACAAACTCTAAACCCCAGTTCAAACCCTAAGTCAAACCCTAAACCATAAGTCAAATTCCAAACCCTAATTTCAAACCCTAACAACCTTACCACTTCCCACAATCATCATAACCACCTATAACAACCTCTAGCCACTTAAACAAACCTTAACTATTTTCCACCTTCATTATAGCAACTTGTAACAACTTCCAACAATCTCTAACTAACCACAACAACCCATAACAACCATGGCAAGCCTATAAATACCCCTCATTTGCAAGAGAAAAGAAAGAAAGAAAGGAGAGAGAAGTTGTTGGAAAATTTTAGAGAAGAGCCATCATAGCCTTTTCCTCCCAACTAGAGCAACCAGAGGGGTCCAGGAGCAAAGAGGAAGCTCGGGGAGGAGAAAAATTTGAGTTTCAAGCCATCTCCGGTGAGCTCCAGTGACCTCCGACGAGCTCCGGTGACCTCCAATGAGCTCCAACGGCCAAGGTCACTACCAACCTAGCTATGTCCTCTACAGACCTCAATTTCCTTCCAAAATAATCTCCTAGGCCTCCCTCTACCTTCTCCAATTGATTCCAATAGAGCTAGAGGCCTTCCCTGGTTGGAATCGTTGTTTTAGGCCTCATCGGAGCCATTCTCTGGCGATAGAGGTGGGGGCACAAATCTAGTGGTCGATTCGTGCCCTAGGGTGCTCGATCCTCTTTCCTTGAGGTCCCTCTTGCTTCTCCGACTTCTGTGTGCCATTTCAACACTTCCCCAAGCCTCCAGTAGCTAGTCGTCGGAGTCACGCGTCGTTTCCATCGTCGAGGAAGACGACTGGTAGCAACGACGGACCGTGCATCTCCAGCTTTTCCGCACCTCTCCAAGCACCCAAGAATGTTTCATGGCACGCCCCCAACACTCCAGAGCCATCAGAGTCGAGCTTTGTGCCTTGAATCACCCCTGCAACCATGCTCATCGGAGAAGACGACGACGACGGCAGGAGGAACCCAACATCGTGTGATCTCCCTCCTTTCTAGCCTCTAAAGGAAGGGGAATGCTCCACACATCATCCTATTGCTACCAGGACCATCGAGTTGCAGCTCCATGGCCTCCAGGTTCCCTTTCTTCCACGGCGCCATCGCCAGAGTTGCGTTGACAGCGAGGGAGGTGGGGGGCTAGTTCCGACTGTCACCTCCAAGATTAGAACCATTGGATCCCCTCCCCTCCTTCTCTTGCTTCCAGTGGGGGCTGATGCACGATCATGCATCATGATGTGCCGGAAAGGCATCCTCGACGGTCGTCAACGGCGAAGTTCCGTTGCCAGCGGCCGTTGTTTCTTTCTTTCCTTTAAAAAATTAAAAAAAATAATTTTCTTTTGAATAAACTTCTGTTCTTATCTTTTCCTTACATTTAGGTCCTTATTTCTTACATTTGGATCCTTTTTCCTTACAAATAGGTCCTTTTTCTTACATTTAGGTCCTTGCATAGTTTTTTTTTTAGTTTTTAAAAAATATCTATTTTGAATATTGCAATGTGCCCCCTGGAAGTTCTTGTTAATGTTTTTCATGCTTTAAAAGTTGACATAAACCCTCTGAGTTTCTTTTCATGCATTTATGTCCAGCATTTTTGCATTTAAAACCCTAAGCTTTATTAAAACTATTTTGATTGTATATTTTTTTGGCATAATTGTAAATTAAACCCTGGGAATTTAAATATATTCTCAGATGTGTTCAAAATTGCATTTTAGCCCTTGAATTTTACTGATTTCTCATGGAATGCATGTTTTCTTGGTAAATTTGCATGTCAGTCCCTGAAATTTTCTGTTTCTAAACATGAACTCTTTTTCTTGCACATTTAACCCTGAATTTATTCAAAATTTCATTAAATACATTTTTAATGGCAAAATTGCATATTGACCCCTAGGGATGTTGAATTTGACCAAAAATGCGCAGTTTTGCACATTTGACCCCTAATTTCTTCAAAATTACATAAAATGTCTTTTCCTATGTATTTTTGATGATTTAGCCTCAAAAATTTCAGTTTTTATTTAGAATTTGGGAATTTAGCACAAAAGCCTTTGGAATTTACACTTTTTACTCTTACATGCATTTTGTACATTTTGTTGCTATTTTCTCATGTCTTCTTGCTTGCATTATGCATGCATTTCTAACCCATTTCAAACTTATTTTTCCCATTATTTCGCGTTTTTCTTCCAACTTTTACGATTCTAATTTAATTTGGTTTTCCATCGCTTGAGGGCGTATATTAATAGGCTTAATAATGCCAACATTGTTCTGAATGAGGATTATTTTCCCCAATTTGATTTTCTCGGATTTCATTAGGTTCCACTGTTTTGAGTGACGCTTTCCAAGTATTCTCGATTTTCACGATTTTCCTCATCGCCCTCGGGGGTACAGTAAAGTGGCATTTTCAATGCCTACATTGTCCCTCAGATTATTTTTTTATTATTATTCATTTCTTTTCTTTGATTTGGCAAGTTTTCTCAGTCATCTTAAGCGTGTGCATTCACAATAGGTAAGCATACACACAATAGACCATTAGCAAGCAGGAAACCTAGAAAGACCAATTTCTTCTGGCGCATGGGGGTGCCTAACCTCTTCCCTATGCGTAACAAGAATCCTTACCCATTCTCTGGCTCGCATTGATTTGTGCACTACATCCATTAGGCACAGAGCATGCATATGCTTTCTTCACCTTGGTTTCTTTTGGATTTTGGTTTTCCTCATCTTTCCATTAAAAGACTAGGTGGCGACTCCTTTCCTTATCCTTTTTTATCTTTCCTTGGTGTTTCTGAGTCTAGTCTTCTTCTCTAGATTCACTATCTTCGTCGTGACCGTGTCGGGACTCCTCATGTGCTTCCACGCACTGTAGGAGAGCCGTGAAGGGTTCCACCAGCATGGTCACAGAGAGCAACCAAGAAGAATTGTTCCAACCAGAGCAACTAGAGGAAGCTTAGAGAGGAGAAAAATTAGAGTTCAGGCCAGCTCCGACCACATTTCCGGTGAGCTCCAGCGACCTCCTCCACTGCTAGCTTAGGTAAGCCTCGATCCGAGCTCAATTTCTTTCGATTTCAGTTCCTTAGGACCACCTCAATCTTCCTGAGTTGATTCCAGTAAGGGCAGGTAGCTTCCTTGGCCGGAATCATAGGTTTTCTGGGTTGCCAGGCCCGATTCTCCGATAAGGGAGGTGGGGGCACAAATCCAGTGAGTGATTTGTGCCCTAGTGAGTGTAGTTAGGTTGGCCTTGGTCCCTTCTTGCTCCTCCTCCACTCTGGAAGCCTTTCCTCCACCTTGGAAGTCCCTGGAAGTGAGTCTTCGAATGTAGCTTTGTCGTTGTCGGAGAAGACGACCCTTGGAAGGGGTCAACTGGACGTCTCCCGCCTCGCAGCACCTCTCCGACCATCGAGACACTTTCCCTTACACTCCCCTTGCACAATAGAGCTCACAGGACCTCGCAAAGAAGCCAGATCACGTCCTACAGCCACTGTCGTCGGAATCGTACATGGCATGATTGGGAAGGGAGCTTACGCAGTGTTTCTTGCCTCTAGATGGTGGGAAACGCTCCTCACTGTGCCCTTAGCCTTTCGAAGCCTTGGTCCGCCGTTCCAGCTCCTCCAGTGGCCTCTTCTTCCCCGTCACCATCGTCGGAGTCGCAACGACAACGAGTGAGGTGGGGAGGCGACTGGGACTACTCAATGCTTGATCCGAGCCATTGGATCTTCCCCTCTTTCTTCCTTCTTGCTCATAGTGTGTTTGATGCTAGATCAGGCATCGTGGAGGCCATGAATGGCATCCCAAATGGATGTCGCCGGCTGCCATCGTTCCTTTATTTTAAAAAGTAAAAGCTACTTTTAAAAAAAACTCTATTTCTTTTCTTTTCTTCAACTAGGTCCTTTTATTTTGCATTTAAGCCCCTACATTAGCTTTTTAATCATTTTAATAATTTTTTGTTTTGTAAAATTGCAGTGTGATCCTTATATTTTCCTTTTAATATTTTTCAGGCTTTAATTTTTGACATAAAACCCTCTGATTTATTTTTCATTCATTTTAAGTCTAGAACTTGCACAAAAAACCTTGAACTTCATTAATATTGTTCTGATTGTATGATTTTCTGGTATAATTGCTAATCTAACCTTCCAGATTCAAATTTTTACTCAAATGTGCACAGAATTTCATTTTAAACCCTGAACTTCACTAAATTTACATTGAATGCATGTTTTTTATGGCATACTTGCAAATCATCCTTGGAAATTCATGTTTTCATCCATGAGTCCATTATTTTGCAAATTTAACCCTGAATTTCTACCAAATTACATTAAGCATATGTTTTGTTCACAAAATTGCAGATTGGACCCTAGGAATCTTGGTTTTGCCAAAAATGCACAATTTTGCACATTTAACCCCCAACTTCTTTAAAATTGCATAAAATGTGTTTTCTTAAACATTTTTGCTGGTTTTGCCCTAGAATTTCAACCTTTACTCAGGAGCATGTAATTTTTGCACAGAGGCCCCTGGAAATTTACATATTTCACCCATACTTGCATTTTGTACATTTTGTTACCCTTTTTCTTGCATATTTTCTCATTCTTAGTCTCTTGCATCATGCACGCATTTCAAAACTTATTTCAAACTTGGTTTTCACATTATTTCTCAGATTCCTTTCGTTTTTCATGATCTTGATTTGATTTGGATTTTCCTCGCTTGAGGGCATACATTAACAGGCTTGACATTGCCGACATGGAGTTGAATGTGGATTATTTTCTCTCATTTGATTTTCTTGGATTTCATAAGTTTTCACTGCTTTGCATAACACTTTTCGAATATTTCCGATTTTCACGATTTTCCTCATCGCCCAAGGATGTAGAGTAAAGTGGCATTTTCAATGCCTACATTGTCCCTCAGATTATTTTCCTTATTATTTCTTTTTTATTCAATTCTTCTCTTTGATTTGGCATGCTTTTGCATTCATCTTAGGCATGTGCATTCGGAGTAGACAAGCATACACACACTAGATCATTAGCAAGTAGGAAACCTAGAAAGACCAAGTTCCTCAGGCTCATGGGGGTGCTTAACAGCTTCCCCATGCGTAACAAGAATCCTTACCCTTTCTTTGGCCCGCAAAGGCCAAGTGTTGCATCCATTAAGCTCGAAGTATACACACATTCATTTGCATTCATTTACATCATTTTCATGTATTCATATGCATCTTGGTTTTCCTCGTCTTTCCATTAAAAGACTAGGTGGCGACTCCTATTCCTCATTCTTTTTCTTATCTTACTTCGGTGTTTTCTAGTCTAGTCACCTTCTTTGGATTCACCATCTTTGCTGTGACCGTATCGGGACTCCTCGTGTGTTTCCTCGCACCTTGGTGTCGTGCAGGGTTCCACTGGCTTAGTCACACCAAGACTATACTCTTTTCAAAACTCAAATTTCCTTTTTCTTTTCAAATATCTAGAAATCGTTTCCAAAACTATATTCTTTCTGAAAACTCATCTTTCTTTTTATTGCTTGGGATTTCTTCCTATGACTAAAACCACTTTCAAAACTCATATCTTGAGAAACCGCATTTCAGACCAAATCTAGCCTAAAACACATTGCCTCTCGGGCTCAAAACCAAAAATCATAAATACTGGCTGGGAGTTGGTTAAAACACAATTCTTATTTTATTCTAAGATTTTAGGACCATTCATATGTCCAATCCTACTGAAACAACATTTCTTTTCATTTTACACAAACCACACACAGTTTTATTATTCATTTCCACTTTTCTTTATTGATGTTACCTTGATCAGGGGTAACCAGGTACACAAGCAGTAGGCGAGGACATCATTTCCCCTACCTTTCTTGCACTGTCGCGGTGATATTCCATGTGTGGGATGACATCGCCCCGGCCAATCGGCCTTAATTTCATTTCATAAGCACAGGGATACGTCTTTGTCTGATGTCCCATTGGTGACCCGAACAACTAGGTTCAATGACCTAGGCTCAGCCTACACCGTCAATGATCTGGACACCTAGGTCTCATACACCTAGGCCCAGCCTACACCGTCATGAGCTTAATGACCTGAACAACTAGGTTCAATAATCCAGGTTCAACCTACACCGTCTGAAGCTTGGCAACCACCGTCGTATCTGACAATTGGTTTCATTGGAGTCTGATACTCTTACCATATTGTTAACACGAACCCTCGTGGTTCCTTAACACATTATTAGTGTTATATTTTCAAAACTCTTTAAGTTTTCCTTTCAAAACCATTTCCATTTCATTCTCTTGGTTGCAGGAATCTGTTCCCATGCAACACCTGACCCTCTTCTTGGGTCCGAACTCAATTCATGAAAAATCATGCTTTAAAATCATAAATTGGGTCTCATGCCCAAAATTACTCAAAAACCATATATTCAATCACTTTATTCATTTTTGGGGTCTCAAACCCAAAACCATTCCCAAATTTACTTATTTGGGTTCCACATTCTCCATGCCATTTACATGGGGAAAACAACATTAACACGTGCTCACTGTTCATTTAAAACCTTCTATTTCCATCATTTAAACGCATTTATTCATATGGGACACGGGATGAAAATGGCTATCGAAAATCATTGGTTTGGTATACTGAAACCCCTTGTTTCGGTCGACCGATGGTCTTCGGTCTATCGAAACCAAGCGCCCATGTACAAACTGACAATGATTCGGTATGCCAAACCCACTTCAGCATGCCGAATCTCCTGTGTTTTGTACACGGCTTCTGCGAACTACCGTTCGTTCGTCCGAAGTGGGAGCCTCCGGTGGACCCCTCAAACAAGCATCATAAAACACAAATAAATAATGAGGTGTAGACCCTTGAGTTTACTTCAAAACCCCTCAAACCATTCATCAATCCATCAACTATGCAATTCATAAGAAAATCACAAAGGAGTGATGTTCAAAAACGACTATTGTAGCCTTCATCCCTAAATTTCGTATAACCCTACAAATTTCCATCCTACCACATGATATCTACATATTCATGCTATTTATCACATTCTCAATCATTCCCCTATTTTCTACAATTTTACATGCATTATTTTTGATTTTCATGCATTTATCATATTGAACTAAAAACATGGAAACGAGAGAGGAAGTGGGTTGCGTACCTCCGATAGCACACCCAACATCTTCCCCGCACCCTCGCGTAGCCTCGGTGACCCACGACGGTGACACACAAGGCTTATTCCTTCCTTATCTTCCTCTAGCTACTCGGTTCCTCCTCCTTTCTCTTTTTCCTCCTCCACTCGGGGCCTCCTTCCCTCTATATCTCCCTCTCCTCCTTACGTCGCATCGGCTGCCCATCCCGTTAGAAGGGACGGGGTGACACGGGCTGGTGTCGCTGGTGGAATGGGTCGGGGAAAGGGGAAGAGGAAGACAGGGATGGTGAGGGCTTTTGAAAAAGAGAGAGGGAGAGTGAGAAAAACGAGGAAAGAAAAAGAAGAAAAGGATAGGCATGTAAACCAAGGCGACTGTGCATCCTCAAACCGGACTCCACATTGGTCCCAAATCAAAACCAGGTGCACAGTATGCCAACCAAATCCTCACAATCACAAGAAATAACAGATTATCCATTAATAAACCATTTATACAATATTACAGTTAATTACATGGTTTACCATTAAAATAGATAATCAGGCCTAGGTGTCACATCCTACCCCCCTTAAATTAATTTCATCCTCAAAATTCAGTTATAGTAAAACAAGTAGGGGTACTGTCTCTAGATGTCCACCTCGCGTTCCAAGGTAGCTTCCTTTGTACCATGGTGTTGCCACTGAACTTACACCAATGGAATCACTTTATTCCTGAGGACTTTCTCTTTCTGTCCAATATCTGAATTGCATTCTCAACCATAAACAAGTCATATTGTAGCTCCTCTGGCAGCACTGGTATCACTTGGGACGCATCGGCCAAACACTTCCTTAACATAGATACATGGGAGGTGTTATGTACACTAGCCGACTCTGAAGGTAGATCTAGTCTGTATGCCACCTCACCAATCCTCTTAGTAATCTGGTACGGTCTGATGTATCTTAGGCTCAACTTGCCTCTTTTACCGAACCACTTCACACCTTTGGTTGGTGACACCTTCAGGAAAATGAAGTCTCCTACCTCGAATTCCATAGGTCTCTTCTGCCTACTCTAGGCAGACAACAGGCTCTTCCTGATCAGATCCACCTTGCCCTCGTACTACTGTACGATCTCGAACCCAACTAACTGTCTTTCAACCACCTCACCCCAGCAAGTGGGTGTCCTGCAGGGTCGCCACACAATGCCTCATATGCTGCCATACCAATACTCGTGTGGTAAATGTTGACATGTGCTCTAGTGTCTGGATGGTCCTCTCTGTCTGGCCATCCGTTTGGGGGTGGAAGGCTGTACTAAAGTTCAGCACTGTACCAAAAGCCTCCTATAGAGCTCCCTAGAACCTCGATGTGAACCTCGTGTCTCTGTGAGACACAATAGACACTAGGACACCGTGCAATCTCACAATCACAACCACATACAACTCTACCAGCTTTGCCAAAGGAAGATTCACCCTTATTGGCAAGAAATGTGCTGATTTTGTAAGGTGATCCATTATCACCCAAACTATATCAATCATCCTTCGAGTTCGTGGCAAACCTATTACAAAGTCCATCGACACATTTTCCCATTTCTACATTGGGATGTCCAAAGGCTACAAAGTCCCTCCAGGCTTTTGGTACTCTATTTTCACCATCTGGTAAGTTGCATACATCGCCACGTACTCAATAATCTCTCTCTTCATCCCAAGCCACCAGAAATTCCTCTTCGGGTCTTTATACGTCTTGGTGCTTCTTTGATGAATAGTGTATTTGGTGCGGTGAGCTTCATCCAACAAACTATTCTTGATTTCCTCTATTTGAGGCACATATAATCTCAGATCGTACCTCAACCCATCGTCTACTCGATTAAAAAGTGAGGGGCATTACCAGCTTCAAGCTTCCTCCAAATATCTAATACAAAAGAATCATATTGCTGAGCTGTGACAATGGCTGCGATCATCCTCGGGCGAACAGACAAATTGGCCAACATCACTCTGGTGGTTCCCTGAGACTGCCTTTGAGGCCTGCACTTGACTAGTCCCTTTAACAATTTCCATTCACGAATCATTAGGCTAGCCAAGACATGGGTGCGTCTGCTTAAGGCATCTACAACCACATTTGCTTTTCCTCGGTGGTATGACAAACTGAAATCATAATCCTTGATATACTCCACCCAAACACCTCCATCTCAGGTTCAAATCTCTGTGAGTAAATATGTACTTCAGGCTCTTATGATTTGTGTACACCTCAAACTGTTTGCCATACAAATAATTCCTCCAAATCGTCAGGATGAACACAACAACTACCATTTCTAAGTCATGGGTGGGATAGTTCTTCTCGTGATCCTTCAACTGGTGCGAGGCTTACACCACCACCCTACCATGCTACATCAGCATATACCCCAAACTAGTTCCATAGGCATCATTGTAGACTGTGAAACCGCCACTCCCTGAGGGAAAAGTCAAAATTGGGGCTGACACCAGATGAGCCTTCAACTCATTGAAGGTCTCCTCACACTACCAATCTAGGCAAAATGTACTTCTTTTCTGGTCAATCTGGTCAATGATGCAGCAATCTTGGAGAAATCTTGGATAAATCTCCTATAGTATCCTGCCAGGCTGAGAAAACTTCTAATCTCAGTTACTGTCTTTGGTCTGGCCTAACTGCTAACAACCTCTACTTTGGCTGGATCTGCCTTAATGCCTTCCCCTGAAATGATATGACCAAGGAAGGACACCTCCTTTAGCCAAAACTCGCACTTGGAGAACTTGGTATAAAGCTGATGCTACCTCAGAGTCTCCAATATGATCCTTAAATGCCTTCGGTGAGTCTGAACATCTAGATAATATACCAGAATGTCATCGACAAAGATGACCACAAACTGATCTAAACAAGGCCTGAACACCCTATTCATCAGGTCCATAAAAGCAGCCAGTGCATTTGTCAACCCGAAAAGCATAACCAAAAACTCATAATGTCTATAATGGGTGCGAAAGGTTGTTTTTTGCACATCTGGTTCACTAGTCCTCAACTAATGGTATCCAGATCTCAAATCTATCTTGGAAAACACCGAAGCTCCTTGTAGTTGGTCGAATAAATCATCGATCCTGGGCATTGGATATTTGTTCTTTACAGTGATCTGGTTCAACATCTGGTAGTCTATACAGAGCCAAAGTGAACCATCTTTCTTCTTAACAAATAGAATTGGTGCTCCCCAAGTTGAAACATTGGGATGAATGAATCCCTTATCCATCATTTCCTGTAGCTGATTCCTAAGTTCCCTCAATTCAGTGGGCACCATCCTATACGGAACCATGGAAGTATGACCTGATTTCGACACCAAATCAATCACAAACTCCACTTCCCTGTGTGGTGGCATTCTAGGTAATTCTTCTAGAAAAACATCAATATATTCCCATACCACCGGCAAATCCTGAATCTCGAGCACAGGAGAAGTAGAAACTGTCACACAGGCCAAATAACCCACATTGCGTCTTGCCAAATGATGATAAGCCTTGATAGCAGAAATCACTTTTCTGGTCTCACCTAGTTTGGTGCCTTGTACCATACACCAGCCTTGTCCTGGATACTCTGCCAGAACTCTTCTTTTGGAACAATCTATCACAGCTGAATGCTGTACCAATCAGTCCATTCCCAGGATAATATCACAATCTTGCATGTCCATTAAAATCAAATTGGCCTGAAAATTCCTGTCCCCCAGCTGAACATCAACTGTTCTCAAGTACCTCCACACTAGACTGTGTTCTCCCAATGGAGTGACTACATGTAGGTGGAATGCCAATCTGGCTGGCCTAACCCTAATCTCATAAGCAAACGACTTAGAGATAAAAGAAAATGAACTCTCAGAGTCAAATAAGACTTGAGCCATCCAATCAGCCACAAGATAAGATTCTATCATCAACACACCATAACCATAATCATAATTATAATAAAGTATAGGGTTGATCACCGGTAGGATCCACTATTACAGGTTAGGATTTAACTTATACAGTCGTACTAGTTCTCACCTTGCACCACATCTCTAGATGGACCAGCATCAGGGGTAGCAATGGAGAACACTCTCCCCTTAGTAGGCTGATGTGGTGCATCTCTTGCTAGCTTTGGCTGACTGGGACAGTCCTTCTAGTAGTGCCCTGACTTCCAACAATTGTAGCATACTACATTGTCTAAGCTCCTCTTCCTGTACCAATACTGCATCGCCACATGCCCCTTCTTGCCACAAACGTGGCATGGTCCACCTTGTGGGCTGCTGTTGGATCCTGCATGACTGAGACTCACACTCTCAGCCTACACCGTCGGTGATCCGGACACCTAGGTCTCATACACCCAGGCCTAGCCTACACCGTCACGAGCTCGATGACCCGAGCAACTAGGTTCAATAATCTAGGTTCAACCTACACTGTCTCAAGCTCGACAACCACCGTCGTATCTGACAATTGCTTTCATTGGAGTCTCATTCTCTTACCACATTGTCAACACGAACCCCCGTGGTTCCTTAACACATTATTAGTGTTATATTTTCAAAACTCTTTAAGTTTTCCTTTTCAAAACCATTTCTATTTCATTCTCTTGGTTGCAGGAATCTGTTCCCATGCAACACTTGACCCACTTCTTGGGTCCGAACTCAATTCATGCAAAATCATGCTTTAAAATCATAAATTGGGTCTCATGCCCAAAATTACTCAAAAACCATACATTCAATCACTTTATTCATTTTTGGGGTCTCAAACCCAAAACCATTCCCAAATTTACTTATTTGGGTTCCACATTCCTCCATGCCATTTACATGGGGAAAACAACATTAACACGTGCTCACTGTCCATTTAAAACCTATTATGTCCATCATTTATGCCCATTTATTCATATAGGCCAGGGGATGAAAATGGCAGACCGAATTCAAATTCGGTATACCAAAAATCACTGGTTCGGTATAATGAAACCCCCTATTTCGGTTGACCAAAGGTCTTCAGTCTATTGAAACCAAATGCCCCTGTACAAACTGATAGGGATTCGGTATGTCGAACCTAGTTCAGCATGTTGAATCTCTTGTGTTTTGTTCACGGCTTCTGCCAACTACCATTCATTCGTCAAGAAGTGGGAGCCTCCTGTGGACCCCACAAACAAGCATCATAAAATACAAATAAATCATGAGGTGTTTTGTACAATCGCCGACGGCTGTTGATCCTTTAAAAAAAAAACTTATTTTAAATAACATCATTTCTTTTTTTGTTTGCGTTTAGGTCCTTTTATTTTGCATTTTAGCCCGCTACATTAGTTTTTTTAATCATTTTAATAATATTTTGTTTTGTAAATTCGCAGTGTGATCCTTATGCTTTTCTTTTAATATTTATCAGGCTTTAAATTTTGATTTAAAACCTTTTATTTAGTTTTCATTCATTTTAAGTTTATAATTTGCACATAAAACCATGAACTTCATTTAAATTATTCTGAATGAATGTTTTTCTGGCACAATTGCAAACTAAACCCTGGATATTCAAGTTTTTACTCAAAAAGTGCACAGATTTTCATTTTAAACCCTGAACTTTACTAAATTTTAGAACTATCAAATGGATAGTGTTGTGTACGAATCGTGTTGTGTATAAACGTGTATACTATACATGTATGTTAAACCTAAACACGACCCATTTAATTATCATGTACCTAATACTAAACCCAAACACGAATTGTCTGTTAACCTGTATACACGATATGACCCATTAAGTACATGTTTAAGTGAATCGTGTCGTTTTGACACGATAACAATCTGATTGACACGAGTACATGTTTATTACTCGGGTACACGTTTATTACATGGTTACACGTTTAATACAAGATTACACATTTAGTATAGCTTTAACATTTACACGTTTTGTATACATAGAAAAATCAAAGACAAATCAATAAATCATGATACCAATTATTCAACAATATTTTACATGTTCCATATGTTAATATCATAAGTCTACAACATATCATAAACATCCATTATTCAAAATAATGAAAGTTATAATCTATATACATGATTAGGTAATGTGTACTTATCGTGTACTTATCAGGTTTTTTACCTTAGACACGAAAACGACCCGTTTAATAATCGTGTCTACTAGATAGACACGATAAGTACACGAGACATGATAAGGGTAAACCCAAATAAGGTTATATTGTGTCGTATTCATGTCGTGTTATCGTGTCGTGTTAGAAATTGACAGGTCTACTAAATTTACACTGAATTCATGTTTTTATGGCATACTTGCAAATCAATCCTTGGAAATTCATATTTTCATCCATGAGTCCACTATTTTGCTAGCAAAATTGCAGATTGAACCCTAGGAATCCTGATTTTACCAAAAATACATAGTTTTGCACATTTAACCCCCAACTTCCCTAAAAATTGCATAAAATGTGTTTTCTTTAACATTTTTGTTGATTTAGCCCTGGAATCTCAGCCCTTACTCAGGAGCATGAAATGTTTTGCACAAAGGCCCCTGGAAATTTACATATTTCACCCATGCTTTCATTTTGTACATTTTGTTACCCCCTTTTTCATGCATATATCCTCATGCTTACTCTCTTGCATCATGCACGCATTTTAAACTTATTTCAAACTTGATTTTCACATTATTTCCCAGATTTCTTCTGATTTTCATGGTTTTGATTTGATTTGGATTTTCTTCGCCCAAGGACGTACATTAACAGGCTTGATAATGCCGACATGGACCCGAATGAGGGTTATTTTCTTAGATTTGATTTTCTTGAATTTCCTAAGTTTCCACTTGCGGGACGCTTTCCGAATATTTCCGATTTTCACGATTTTCCTCATCACCCAATGGCATATAGTAAAGTGGCATTTTCAATGCCTACATTGTCCGTCGGATTATTTTCCTTATTATTTCTTGTTTATTCATTTCTTCTCTTTGATTTGGCATATTTTCGCATTCATCTTAGGCATGTGCATTCGGGGTAGACAAGCATACACACACTAGATCATTAGCAAGTAGGAAACCTAGAAAGATCGATTTTTTCAGGTGCATGAGGGTGCCTAACACCTTCCCCATGCATAACAAGAATCCTTACCCTTTCTCTGACCCACATTGATTTGTGCACTATATCCATTAGGCACGGAGCATACATGCGTTTTCTTCACCTTGATTTCTTTAGGATTTTCCTTTGTGTTTTGTTTTCCTCATCTTTCCATTAAACGACTAGGTGGTGACTCATTTTCCTTATCCTTTGGTTATCTTTCCTAGGTGTTTCCGAGTCTAGTCTTCTTCTTCGGATTCACCATCTTCGTCATGACCATATCAGGACTCCTCGTGTGTACGCACCTTGGAGTCATGCAGGGTTCCACTAGCATGGTCACAGTTGTCAACTAGGTAGTTTGGGCTACCAACCCGAAGAGGCGGATGCGACAAGATATCAGACCGGCCAATCAGGGAAAGACAAATGACAGATGTCGATCGGACAGATGATGGCATCACCCAAATAGTTTGGGGTAAGTTTATGATGTTGGGCTATATTTAGGTTTTTGGGTTGGTTTGGAGGTGTAAAATGGGATGTGGTGTGGGAAAATGCCTTGTTGCTAGTAGAACACTCTTTCAGAAGAGTTTGCCAACAAGTGGCTGCCAAATTAGGGTGTCTACAAAATGAAAACCAAAATGAGTTCTTTTCAGGTTAGGTTACATAGGGGTGAAAACATCTTTTTATCTTATGTAGTCACTATTCAACAATGGTTAGTTTTAAAAATGATCAGTTGACTTACAGTTAAACTGACGTTAGGGGGGATTTATAATAAGCTATAAATAGAGGAGTGTTTGAACCTTATCTTGAAATGAAGGGATTAATTTGTA
Organism: Posidonia australis; assembly: GCA_024699735.1. NCBI lineage: Eukaryota > Viridiplantae > Streptophyta > Magnoliopsida > Alismatales > Posidoniaceae > Posidonia > Posidonia australis. The sequence continues at coordinate 34,564 of JAMKQA010011742.1, forward strand.
ATAAAGTGAAAAATAAAAGGATATACTTAAAAATTACTCAAAAGCCAATATCCTAAATAATCAAACAATATTTGTAACATCACGTTTTTCTCCCTTTATTTCCTTAAATCTCTTCTAGCACTCTCTTTCAAATAGCATTTGTGAGGATGTGTGGGAAAAGTTGTCTTTTGGGGGTAAAGCCACTTTGTCGTCTATAGTTCTTGTTACTCTTCCCAATTAGTTTCTCCCAAATTTCCAAATCCTAATTACTATTGCAAATAGATTGGAAAGTATTGTGATCAAATTTCATTAGAAAGGGGGCAAGAAGGTTTTTGGTGGGTTTCATTATGGTAACTTGGAACAAGGTATGCTGTGCTTGTACTGAAGGTGGAATTGGGCTATGGGACTTCAGGAGTGGGCCTTGTTTGAATTCTAAAGGGTTAAGGTTTAACCTTGCAATTTGGTCATTATATGGGGGAAAAGGATTGAGATTTCAATCAAGCCCTTTTTAGTTGTGCCCTTTTCTAATAGGGAGAAGGAAGACGAAGAATAGATAAGGATTTGTTGTTGTTGGTACTCGCTAAAGATTCCTTACTTATTGGTGATGTGGTTGAGAGGACGCAAGATATGGGAAGGTTTGAGCTTAGTGCTAGGTGTAGTACCAATTTTCTCCTTTATACCATGAATAAATGACGTGCATGGTAGGAAATGGTAGATCTATTACATATTTCTATTTCTTTGAGTTTAATAAGTGATTTGTGTGCTATGGATGTTTTGTGTAGTAATTTTGTAGTGGATTTGAGTTGTTTTTGTGTGAATGTTTCAGAATAGGGGAGGCCAAATCAGGCTATAGTGATTTACATTTTTTGCGTGTTTTCCTCTTTTGTAGTTGTGGAAATGTTTATCATTGCATTCCTCTCTATGTTAACTTCATTATGAGCTTTGATTCACTCAATTTGGAGTTATGTAAAGGAAGATATGATTATTTTTCTTCTATAGGTTTATTTGTTTTTTTGTAGATTGTGCTCTACTCAAAATTGGCTTTCCCCATTGATTTCAAAATCTATTGTATTGTGTAAGGCATCAAATTGAAGGTTTTTGAGTTAACTTTTTATGTTGATTTTATTTTGAATAAAAACAAATTTTGTAGCTCATGTTTTACCTACTCAGCTTTTGTTTGGGAGCTACTTGGGATTTGCTCAGGAGTTACCCAATATTTGTTCAGGACCTACTTGGCATTTGATCTATTCGACATTTGCATGGTTTGTTTGACATTTAATTGTGTAATGCTTGCCATGAATTCTATAGTGTATTCAGTGCCCAACATGAATTGTAGGTGTGCTTTCTTGCTTTTTAATAGGATTTCTTGTAATTTGTGTGTGTGTGGCCATATTTTTGGTGTTGCAACCCAATGGACTTGCTTATTGTGAAGTAACTTTTCTAAGGATGCCCAACGACCTGTGTAATGATCTATGTTTGTAATGCTCCTTGCGCTACGCAACAGTACAAATACTACCTAAAGCAAATAATTAAATCTAATTTAATAGAATTGAATAAATAATACCAAACACGTAGACTTGTGTGCAGCTAAAGTGGCTCTGAAGTAATACACCAAACAAGACTGCACCTCCCTCTAAGCACATTATATATCTCAATATGGATTTGGATCTTGATTCGGCATAGTAAATAGGATCTCAATCGATTGAAAATCCTTGATTCGGTCGATCGAAACATTTCGGTCTCCTAAATCTCTGTCAGTATAACAGTTCCCCAGTCAGAATGGTAGATTGAATCTAGCCAGTCGCTAGAAATCTCCTGATTTGGTCGATTGAAAACCTTTGGTCGTCCAAATTAGTGGCTCAAGGGACCCCAACTGGGGCATTTTAGCATACCGAACCTAGTTCAGCATACCATTTTTTGCAATTGTAGAAAACCTTCTCTAGCTTATGTCGTCTCTTCTCCCTAAAATGGGAGTGACGGGTGGACCCAATAAACCAACCTCATAAATCACACGTAAATCATGGGGTGTAGATCTCTAAGTCTACTTCAAAACCTCTCAATCCATTCTCAAAACCATTAAACATGTTGTAACCATGCCGTCGAGAATGGCAAAATATGCCAAAGTCGGCAAAGTCACGGCAAAAATACAAAATAATAAATATGCAAATGCAGAAGTCACCACCTAGTCTATTAAAATGGAAGACGAGGAAAACCATATAAAACATGCAAATCATGCAATGGAAAAGCAGGTCTAAACCAAAAAATATGGGTAAGGATCCCTGTTACGTACGAGGAAGGTGTTAGGCACCCTTGTACGCCCGATAAATCGGTCTCCTATTGGTTTCTCTATTGCTTATGGAATGTTGGCTTTGTAGCCTTTGTTGTATGCCCAAGGGCGATATGCCATGCCATGCTTGTGTGTGTGCGGTGTCTAAAATATAGGTGCATGATGTGTAGGGGTGTGTCCTAATGCTCAGAAATATCGCTCTCATATCGGATCAAGGGTCGATGCAGAGAATATTGCATAAATAAGATCATGGATCTAGTATCTTGAGCGATTTTTCATCCTTGCCTTGCTATATGCCTAATGCAATCTAAAATGTATGAAAATAGTTGAAAACATAGTTGTGCCTTCCTAATACA
>JAMKQA010011743.1:0-16843 GCA_024699735.1 Posidonia australis
AATCCATAAAATCTCATAAAAACATGGGTTGTAGACCCTCAAGTCTACTTCAAAACCCCTCAAACCAATCACAAATCCATTAAGCATGCTGCTCTAACGAAAATCATCAAGACATAGAGCTCAAAAAACAAACACTGTAGCATGCTTCTCATTCATCCACAAAAAATCGCACAAAAAGTCCATAAATTAGCATGATAGCATCATAAACATGCTAATCAACACATTCTCAATCACATACTAATTTTTCCATGATTTTTCATGCATTTTTCACTATTTTCATGCATTAACCCTACACTTAACCCAAAACGAGGGCTGGAGGAGGAGGAGGTCGCGTACCTGTCCCAAGCTCCTTACCAACTCCGGCAAGCCTCCACGAGCTCCGGCGGAACACCCGGATGGCTCACCACCTCCTCCCACGGTTGCGCATGCCTCAGCTCCCTTTCTTCCCTTCTTTTCTTTCTGCACGGCACACCTCCTCTGCTCCGCCACTGCCTCCCTCTCTTATCTCCATCTCCATCCACATGGCACCGGCCACCCATCCCGTCGGACGAGATGGGGAGGCACGGGCCTCCGTCGCTGGTGGCACGGGAGGGAGAAGAGGAAGAAGAAGAAGACAGAAAAATGGTGGAAGGTAGGGCTCGCGAGAGAAAGAAAGAAAAAGAGGAAGAAAAGAGAAGAGAAAAGAATGGCACGCAAATCGATACAACTGTGCATCCTCAAACTAGACTCCACAAGGGTCCCAAAACACAGGCAGATGCACAGAAAATCAGCCACAACCACACACAGCCAAGAAGCAACAGATTATCCATTAATAAACCATTAAACACAATATTACAAATAATACATGGTTTATTATGAAAATGGATAATCAGGCCCTGATGTTACAAGTTCGACACATTATTTGTGCTTGTGCTTTGTGCGAAGTTCTGGCTCAGGAAATCAGAATCTGGGCTTAGAGGAGGCCGTGACTTTGGCGCTTGTTGAGGCCTAGTGTTTTGAGAGCGGCAACTCCATAGTTTAGGAGTAGAGGTTCCGTGGCTTGGTGTTGTGCTTAGGTTCAGAAGGGACCATGTTGTGTAGAGTAAAGGCTCTATAGTAGTGGTGACTCCGTAGTTTGGGAGCAGAGGTTTTATAGCTTGGTGTTGTGCTTGGGTCCAGATGGGACCATGTTGTGTAGAATAAAGGCTCTATAGTTGCTGTTTTTGGGCTTGACTTGGCAAGAGTGGCCATCTTGAGCGTGCATAAAAGATTTTGAAAGAGTATGCACATGATTTTGAAAAGAAAAAGGAAAGAATGGTTTTAAAGGCATGGTTTTGTGATTTTGTGACCTACTGGGTAGTGATAGACTACCTGGTTTGGTGTTGCGACATCCAAGAGGGATGCCAGTGCTTGTGTGCTCGACGTCGGTAGATTGTCCTTTTGGTTTGGCGGCATTCTGTGTGATGCCCATGTTTGGTTGCCCTTAGCATTAGGTTGCCGAGTTGTAGGTGGAGTGCGTGTTGAGTGATCGTTGAGTGGTCACTCACGTGTACTTTGTTTTGTGTGTTTTGGCGGGTGTAGGATAGTAACTATTGGTTGCCAATGCATATAGGAGGAGTCACGCTGCCACACATCAAGGATCCAGGTGAGTGTTAGTTTAGTTTTATTTCTACTGTTTAGTGGTTTAATTTTACTATTGAGAGTACTTAGCCTTAGCTGCATTATTAGTGTAATTTTTGGTTAATAATAAAAAAATAATTAATTAAATGAAAATTTATAGCTAAATTTAGTGGAAGTGACTTGGGAGTCGTTACAATCATTCTTATAATTCTTCCCTTATAGGAAGAGCATAATTGTATATTTACCTAACCTCATTTTTATAACAATTAAACCTAACACATGTTTATATATGCCTTTGTATTAACTAGTTTATCGTAAAAATGTTGCCAAAACACCTCACTCCATGGTCATTCAACTTTAGCATCAAAAGGATAAAAATTTAATACTATCATGCATTCATATATCTGATTTATTGTAGCATCTCTCTTAATTTTTTGTGGGAAAAATAAAATAAGAGTTAATTTTCTCCTTATCTACCTCTTTATGCCTACTATATTCCAATTTTCACACATTATATTGAAATTCTATACCATTAGATATGACCTAAATATGTTAATATGCTTAAGTATCAAAAATAAAGTGATTTTGATACTAGAAACGCATAAGACAACACAATTGTTAAGATAAGCATAATAAAATTTACAAAGATTTAATTTTATTGGTTTTCAATTTTTTGACAAATTCAGCAAAAATAAACTAGTTTTTTAAAAATAGTTAATAAAACATTGAAAACTAGTTAAGACACATCTAGAATTAGCTAGATTGTGACAAAGTTAATGTGCTTAAGTTTCAAAATTCAAGTGATTATGATACTTCTAGTGCACATGACAACACATGCATTTGTTAAGATAAGTGTTATAAAGTTCACAAAGAATTAAATTTACTCCATTTTAGTTTTTTAACAAAGTTAAGATTTAAATTTACTCCATTCTAGTTAAGACACATGCATTTATATGTGAACTTTCTAACATAATTTTTAATTTTAAATACAAATGACCATTGCTATGTTGTAGTAGTGAATGTTAAGGATTATGGTGCAAGGGGAGATGGAATAGATGCTACAAAGGTAAAATTATAAACACCCTATAGATTTGTCTATACTACTGATTTTATGATTAATTTCTACAATCAACTTAAATTTTCTCAAGTTCAAAGAAAAAAACACTTCTATCTCTTTCTCTTTTCTCTTATTGTCATCTTATCAGGCATTCAGCATTGCTTGGAAGGTAGCCTACTCATCCAATGTTCAAGTTGCCCTTGAAGTGCATGGTCAAAAGACCTACCTTCTTCAGCCAATTGTGTTCTCAAGTCCATGTAAATCTACTATTGTCGTAAATGTAAGTGAGATTGATTCATTACTCTACATACCCTTATATTAAAAAACACTCCTTTAGTAATGATCCCAAGCCATTACTACCAAACTCAATAGTCTAATTATAGTTAAACACAATTTAATAGAATAATTAAAAACTATCTAAAAATATTTATGCTACCAGGAACCTGTAGTGTGCAGTTAGTGACCTTAGTTATATGTACTAGTGAAACACCAACTAACTGTCTGCACCTACAGTTGAAAAAAAAACCCAAAGAAAATACGTGAATGACCAGAAAGTCACCCCCCAATACACATTCCATGAAAGCCATGAGAAAATTGGACGACAACAATAATATAAAAATCTTATTGGACTTTAAAATAGTTTCCAAAATTATTTCTCGTTTTCACCAAATCCATCAGAAAACATCCATATAGCAAAATCGGGCCTCACTAGCCAAATATTGTGGAAAACTATGCTGGAAAACCAAAACTGCAAAGTGAGTCAAGTTGTCCAGCGCCATGCAACTAACTTTGGCCATGTGCAAACAATTAAGGGTCACCCTAGCATTTACTCTACCACGGACAACCACCTTGTGGAGGAGTCTGTCCTTTTCGGTGTTCCTCCACCTGAGAAATCTTCAAAAGATTAACCTCAACCACGAAAAGCCTACTCAACTTACTCCTAAGCGAGACGTTCTTTCACTTAAGACAAACCATAGGATATGCCCTTTTGACGTTCTAACTCGGTACTTGAACCCTGCTTGGGCCTTAGCCAGTACCTATCAACTACTCGGTACCCATAACAATCAAGGTATCTGTCCAGCTACTTAGGAGTTTCATACTTCCTTTGTCCGCTGCCACGATACCACTAGGTACGAACGTACCCTGAGTCTCGGTACCCAAAGCAACTGGAGTCTCACACCTCTAGATCTGAACGATACTTCAACTTGTGGGCCTTAGCCTCGGTCTCGTGAACGACACCCTAGGAGTTTCATACTTCTATGGGGAGTCATGCACTCGCCTATAGTCTCTTAGTCTCAAACCTCAACCTAGGTAACGTGTCTGACTTACCGAGAACGTCGTCACACTCTCGAATCCAAATAATACAATCCTTTGGTCTCTTGGTCCACCACACAAGAAAACTACGAAAAACACTTTTTCAAACTTCCACTTTTCTTTAAAACTCATTTTTAAACAATTTATACATTACCAGGGTAATTACAAAACTAAAAGAGAAGAAGGAGGCTTCACGTGAAACACTCGAGCTTGGCTTATGGGAGAAGTTCAAACTCGTTGGCTTACGGGAGAAGAGATCGTTTCCTTATATAGCCATTGGCTTCATGGATCGGTTGCATGCATAGCCAACCACTCCATGAGCAACTCAATCATGTTTCGGATACAATTACTCCATCGATGTCGCAACGATTCCACTAGGCGCACGACCAACTAATCCACTAGCGAAAATCTAGGGAAATGTATCATGGTGGACGTCTGATTTTATGCCTGGAAAATTCCATGACACCAACCTACGAGGCTGACGTTACGCTACCAACCTACGATATCAGTAAATTCTGTAGCCCAAAACAGAAATCCGAGTCCAAAGTTAAGACAAAGCTCCAAACATTACGCACAAAGCACATAAAATAAGGACTACACGTCAGTAACACTTATTCATAATTAAAATTAATTAATTACACTTAATTATAAATATAATGAATTTTAAGATATTACATCTTCTAAACGATCAGACTAGAATGGAACAGACATCAAGCATTGGATCCATTGGAGGAATTAAAAATCTTCATGCCCATGGGAGTGGCACCATCAATAGGAATGGGCACACGTGGTGGAAAAACTCCCGCAAGATCAACAAATCTCTTGTAATAGCTGCTACTAGAATCATTCTTCTTTCTTTCTTTCGTTCTTCTTTTCAATCATCAAATGCAAGTTGATCTAAATTAGCTAATTAGACTCTATCTCTATTGTTTCAGCCTTGCGGTGTTGCACCCACCGTAAGTTTCTCAGTCCAATAGTTTAACACATAAAGCATACAACTTTCCTTGAGTTCTCAAATCATTACAAACTGAGAAGAGATGCTATTTTTCATCACAGGCAATAATAACGTTCCACTCGTGCAACAACTTGGATATGAACTACTTGAAGATTAAAGACAGCCAGCAGATCCATGTGTCCTTTCTCGTCTCACCATCACAGCACCAGGACAAAAGCCCAAATACTAACGGAATTCATGTTGCCAACACCAAGAACATCAAGATAAAAAGCTGCACAATTGGAACAGGTACTCATCTTGCCTTCCACCAAATCAATATCTCCTACGTATGTACATATATACAAGTATTGTGATGATCCACACCATGTATCTTGCAGCATTGGAAGCTTGACAAATCAGCAGAATACGTATCAGGAGTGGTGGTGGACACAGTCAAAATCAGTGGCACCACAAATGGAGTTCGGATCAAGACTTGGCAGGTGATGTATATGTTCCCCTTCTAAATGAAGATAGTATCATAGTAATTAGACGCTATAGATACAGAGTCATTCTTCTCCAGGGGGGTCGAGGATATAAATATCGTATTTAGAAATATCATCTTGAATAACGTCGACAATCCTATAATCATAGACCGAAATTATTGTGATTCCAACAACCCATGCGGACAACAGGTGATTAATTTACGATTGCTAACAATTTTGTCAAACTCTTCTCGGCTAGTCAGTGCACATGTATGTGTACATTGCTTGATCTAATTCCTTTCTTTCTACACATCTTTGGTCGTTTCAGAAATCAGCAGTGGCACTGAGTAATGTTTTGTACAGGAACATCAAAGAAACAAGTGCCACAAATGTAGCAGTAAAATTTGAGTGCAGTAAGAGTGTTCCATGTAATGGGATAAAGCTGCAGGACATCAACTGGACTGGAGGAGGAAGAGACACAGGGAGCTTTCGCAGCAATGTCAGATTGGCCAATTCTGGGACTTTGTTTCGACTTCATGTGCTTTGAACTCTGGTTGACAGTACTTCGGCAATGTATACAGAACATAACGTATTTAATTAGCTAGTGTTTGAACATAATACTACATGTCAGAATGTAGTTGTAAGGGTTGCTATCTTTAAGATCCATTAGCTTAAATAAATTTAATATAAATAAATATTTAATTTATAAAAAATTAAAGACTAATAAAAATATCTAGACTATCAGAAACCTATAATGAACAATTAGGAGACTACAACTATATACACTAAAGACAACAAATGCTACTTACCTGCATCTGTAATTAAAAACCACAAGAAAAATATGTGAGTGACCAGAAAAGTCACCTAACACACATTCTATGGGAAAATGTGGATAACGAAATCAAACTTTTCTTTTCAAATCATTTTATTATCTCATTTTTACCAAATCTACAAAAACCTCAAGGTACGAGTTTTACTGGCTAAAACCACAAACATGGGCTACATTGACCAAAACTACAAACACGGGTCACATTGGCCAAAACCAAATTGAGTCGCATTACTCGACGCCAAGTAACCAATTATGGTTACAAGCAACCACTAAGGTGCTTTACACTATCATAGATAAGCCATCTTGTGAGAAGCAAGTTTGTCACAGGTTCTTTCCACCTGAAAGATCCTTAAAGTGCTAATGTGACGTCCCTAATTTCCACAATAATTTAAAACAAATTAAATTACAGGAAATTAAAAGCCAAATAGTAATACCTACAATCAAAAACCTGTGTGTGTAGCTACAAGATTCCAGACTATGTGCACTATGCCAGACTCATCTGCTTGTCTGCACCTACAACCCAAAACTACGAGAAACAAACGTGAGTGACAAAAGTCACTCAACACGCATATCCCACAAAAACGATGGGAAAAAAAACTATAATTATTTTCCTTTTAAAACTATTTTACAATTATTTTCCCCAAATCCACTAAAAACCATCAACTCAAGCCCAATAGGTTGAAATCACAACAAAACATGGCTTACATGGCCAAACCAACAACTACAGGCTCTTCCTGTTCAAAACAACAAGCAAGACCCTCAATGGCTAAAACCACACACAGTGAGTCAGAAAGTCTGGTGCTAGACAACCAACTCTAGCCACAAGCTGCTACCAAGGTGTACTGCACTACCATGGTGAAGCCCCCCTGTGTAGGAACAATCACCGTTCAGCGATCCTTCTACCTGGAGAACTCCCACAAAGTCAACCCCTACCTGGGAAGGCAATCCTGTCTCTTAATATGCTACCAACTACGAAGCACGTATCTATAACATCTGTGCCTGGCTTTTCCATTTAATATAAACCATGGAATTTCTTGTATTTATTTGTGTGTGGTTTATTAATGGTGAATCCAGGTTGTGTTTGTTGGTTGTGGTCTCTCCCTGTGTTTTGTGCCCCTGGTTTCTCCCTTGTGGTGTGATTTCTTTGGCTTGTGGGTCTGTTATGCATTGGGACTCGTGTTTGGGAGTGATGCCCACTTGGGCTTGGGCTTGGACCCGGTCAAAGGGCTGACCGTGCCCGTGACCCCTGTTTTTCTTCTCTCCGCGCCCGTGACTTGCGATCATTCCTCTCCTATGCGTGTGGGCTAGCGGGAGGGCTGCTCGTCCCGTCCCTTCCAGAGTAGCGAGGCTGGCGGCCGACCGACGTGCTTCGAGGAATGGCAAGCGCGAAGGTGGCTTTAAAGAGGGAGGCGGGTCGTGTGGGGGTAGAGGGGAGAACCAGAGTGAGAGGGCGCAAGGGAGTGTGGAAGTTGAGGAGAGGTCGCGTGTCGGGAGCGGTCACGCGAGTGCGGGGGCTGGCTGGTGCCGTGCACCGCCGGAGCTTGAGGACACGCGAGGCTCGTCGAAGCCAGGTACACGTCCCTCCTTCTGCTTCCTTTCCTCAGTTGAGGCATGTTAGGTTAAAGGAGAAAATCATGGATAATCATGTTAAAATCATGCAAAAATAGGGAAATTGTTGAGAATGTGATGAATGGCATGTTCATGTTGATGTCTTGTTGATCCATGAGTATTTTGTGGGGTTTTTGTAGATGTTCATGTTGCATGCTACAGTGATTGTGTTCGAGCTTGATGCCTTTATGATTTTTGATAGAACAACATGCTTAACGGTTTTATGATCGGATTAAGGGGTTTTGAAGTAGACTTGGAGGTCTACACCTCATGTTTTATTGGTAATTTTCGTGGCATTTTTGATGGATCCGATCCTTACTCCCACTTTGGAGAGAAGAAACGGCGGAGATCAAGGAGATTTCTACAATCGCAGAAATTCGGTATGCCGAACTGGGTTCGGTATGCCGAAATGCTCCCAGGTGATCCCTGGACTACTGATTCGGACGACCGAAGCATTTTGGTCGACCGAATTAGGGGGTTTCGGACGACCAGATGATTTCGGTCGACCGTTCAAGCGGGGGACTGGTTTATCTGACAGAGATTCGGAATGCCGAAATACTTTGGTCGACCGAATCAGGGAATTTCGGTCGACCGAAATAAAATTCGATATGCCAAATCAAGACCCTAAGCCATTATGGGAAATGTTTAGAAAAATATTGATAAATATGGTTAAATACATGATAAATGTATGAAATGCATGGAAATGACTTGTGAGATGATGCATGTAAATATGTTTTTTTTAATGGTGTTTTCCATGAGATATTGACACATGGCTATGTGTGTGAATGTGGACCCATGTGAGGGGTGATTGCATGGTACAATGACCATGAATTAATGTGTGGGTTTAAAGACCACAGGTAATGAATTGATGCATAATGCATGTGATTTGCAAAGAGTTTTATGAATGGAAAATAGTTTTGAAAAGAGAAATTGCATATGATTTTAAAGAGATTAAAGGAAATTGTAGGAACCACAATGAAACCAGGACTTGCCGACGAGGTAGTGAGACCTCTAGAGATGTCGGGGACGTGTCCTTAGTTGTGGTTGCCGAGTTTGTGGTCCGGAGTAGGAACCTCGAGACTGTGGTGGTATTGTAGGATCCAGAGTACGAGAGACCCGGACTACCCTCAGTGTCGGTGTTGGACGGGTCTGGGGTTAGAGTCCCCAGGTGCTCGGGCATCAGGGCGTCCCTAGGACGCACTCCGTGCTTGTACCAGTGAGGGTACATTTTGAGGCTGCGGCCGGGGCAGTTGAACTCTAGCGTGGGGTGGTTCACCGCGGCACTGCAGTGTGGGTGTGGTGACATGGAATCCTCACCAGCTGCTTGTGGCCATGTCGATCGCCTGTGCCTAGGGTGATGCGACCAGTTTTGGAATGGAAAATGTGGATTTGTGTGTGGACTAGTTCCTAGCCCGGACTTGTGATAAGTTGTGCTAATGGTTTTAAATGATGTTTTGGGCTAGGAAACTAAATGAAATGATTTACTTCTCCTGTGTTGAGTATAAAAGTTTATGAACGAGCATGAGGTTTTGAAAGAAAAGAAAAGAAAAGAAAGTTTGAAATGCCATTGTTTTCCAAGCTTTTCTAATCGAATATGTGGTTTTGGCAATGGTAGTTTCGGGCAAATGTTTTCGTGGGTTTTATCGTTGTTTTTGGGGCATGTACGAAGTGACATTCCTGTCACTCACGCGTGTTTTCCTTGTCCCCTTTGTTTTAGGTGCTTAGGTGTAGGAGCACTCTAGTATGGTGCATCTTTTCGAGCCACGTTTGCCGCACACAGGTTTAGGTGATTAACTTTATTTATTTAATTCTGTTATTTAGATTCTTTTAGCTACTCTTGGATAGTTCTTGTAATATTGTGTAGCACTGGGGTGTTACAGTATCCCACCCGCACTGGCTCCCACAGGGTATGCCTCCTCACGGCATACTCTACATGGTGCTCAGGAGGGAGTGTCATACCTTTACACTCGACAACCCCCGAGCCTCGATACTCAGAGCGACAGTAGGAGTATCATATTTCCCTATCATGCCACAAGACACTTCAACTCGCAGACCATAACCCTAGTCTCGAAACGACAATCAAGGAGTCTTGTACCTTTAAGACCCGACGAATCTCTATCTCTGGTAACTCGACCCCCGACCTCAACCAAGGATAGGTGCTCGACCATCCAAGAATGTCGTCACATTCCCTGATTTCGAAGACATGGTCCCACGGTTTCTTAGCCTGCACACAAAAAAACAAAAAAAAATCATTTCCAAAATGGACCAATATATCTCTTTGAAAATCATTTTCAAAACCATTTTATATCTTTGAAAAAACTTTTCTAAAATCTCCACAAAATCAGTGCATCAGGTATCCCGTAAGACCACCACTGATGACCCACAATCCCATCTCAAATGGGCAAAACAAACCAATCCGGAAAATTCTCGGTAATCCATTTCCATAGAAATAGCTGGAGCCTGATTCGATAGACTGTTTTGAAAATGGAAGACCAAAACTTCTTAGTTCGGTCAATCGAAAAGGATTAATCATCCAAACTGGGTACAGGTCAACACTCGAGGCATGGAACAACATACCGAAAATCAGATTGGTCGACCAAAAATCTTTGTTTTGGAAGTCCGATTTGGTTTGGTTGACCGAACCAACACTAGGAGAACCAAATTAACAGAAAAACGACATGCCAAAATAGTTCGGTATGTGGTTTTCTGCGAATGCAAAAAATAACCCTTAGCCACAAGCCCATGAAATCGTCCAAAATGGGACCAAGGGGAGGACCTTTAAAACAACTAAAACATATATTGTAGACCCTTAAGTCTACTCTAATTCCAAATAAACAAAACCAAAATTCATGCATCACAGCTCATACAAGAAAATCACAAAGCTAGAAGGGTTAAAAGAACCCAAAACACAATCACTATCATAAATAGCCATAAATACTACCATAAATCACCATAAATTCATAATAAATTCTAAGAATGTAAATTTACCTAGATTTCATGTAATCCTATTTTTCTACCAATTTTATGCATTTTACAACAAGGGGTGAGGCACACACCTTATACGCGACCTTCGGTAATCCTTCGACCAACCCTAGCAACCTTTGACGACCTCGAGCTCCACCGAAGTTACTCGACCTCAAGGACGACTCACTGGAGCTCCACGCACCACCACACGACGTCGCCAACCCTCGGGTACACCAAAGAAGGAGGGAGCAGGGGAGATGGAGGGAGAGGGAGAGATAGTGAGGGAGAGGGGATAAGGGTGAGGGTAAGTGACGAGAGGGAGGTGAAGGGTGTGGGCCAAGAGAGAGGGAGAGTGGTGGTGAAGGAAGGACGGAGGAGATGGAGATGTGCTCAGGGAAGGAGGGAAATTCACTGGGAAGAGATGAGAGGAGTGGTGTCATGCATGGTGAAAGACTTTGGCTTATAAAGCCAAGAAAAAGGGATAGATGGTCGCATGCATGCAACCATTCAGTTACGCATGCAAACCAATGAACCCCCCAGTTGCCCGCCACACTAAACGTGCACGAGCCTAGTCACTCACCCCCAACCACTGGCCCACACACACATGGGCCCACCAGTATAGTGCCACATGCATAGTACCAGCCAAGCACAAGAACATACAAACAGAAGCTGGCTTTCGAGGCCTAATTTCAAAACCACAAAATCATACAAAAGGACCTCGGAACAGTAACACTTGTCTAGGAATAAATTCATTAAAAATATAACTAATTACAAAAATGAATTTACGAGTGTTACAGCTAACTCCACCTGGGAAAGCTGTCCTGTCACTCAGAACGACACAAAAAACTGGGCACATGCACTACCTACACTGGCTAATACCATAGGGTACGTCCTCTCGGTGTCCTTAACTCAATATCAAGGAAATTGGGAGTGTCATACCTCTACACTTGACGGTACCCTAAGTCTTAGTGCCTGGTGACAACCAAAGTATCATACGTCTAGGTCCAGACTATACCTCAACCTACAGACCTCAGCCTTAATCTCATGAACGACAATTAAGAAGTATCATACTTCTGGGATCCAACAAACACTTACCTACAGCCTATTTGTCATTGACCTCAACCTAGGTGATGTACTTTATCACTTGAGATTGTTGTCACATTTTCTAGTCCAAACAGCATGGTCCTCTGGTATCTTGGTTCACCACAAAACCACTGAAAAACCTCTTTTCCAAAACATCACTATATTTTCCTTTAAAAATCATTTTTAGAACTATTTTTATATCACCCAAAATCTCCACAAAATCCATGTATCATTTGATCATAATTAAATCACCAAAAATCGATTTAAAATCCATAAATAATGGGCTTTGGTAGACTGAAATAGGTTCGGTCGATCGATCCTAGGCCCTAGTTTGACGTGCCAAATTAAACTTGTCGATCGGATCAGTGCGCTGGGTCTGTCCACCTGTGACCCAAATTGACATACCAAAATTGGGTTCGATGTGCTGATTTTTGGGTTCATGGGACAATCTAGAGTAAAACAGCATACCAAATCCAAAATGGCATATCGAATTCCTCGATTCCAGAAAAAACAAAGAGCCCTAACATAAGAAAATAACTAAGAATGAGAGCCTTAGGTGGTCTGTAATGTCTCAAACCCGGACACGTTACCTAAATCATAATATCATTAGTAAAATTACACTAATTATAGTAAAATTAAATAACTGTAACTAAGGCTCACCTCCAGGAAACGATGTACGGTTAGAAGCTCCAACTCCGGTCCCGGAACTCGACTGCACACGATCTGCACCTGAAAACCAAACAAATATGCGTGAGTGACATCTAAGTCATCCAGTACGCGCCCTAAACACAAAAAAGCAGCGAAAAGCCAAAAACTCAATTTTTAATCTATAAAACCTAGTTTTCTTTAGAGATCCAGTCTAAAACATCTTGTCCTTTCCTTTGAAATCATTTGGGAATCTGTTCCCAGGGTCATACTTTTTCTAAAACTCACTTTTTCCTTTTTCATTTAAAATTTCTAGAAATTATTTCCAAAACCATGTTCCGTTTCAAAACTCATTTTTCTTCTTTATTGCTTGGGATTTCTTCCCAAGACTAAAACCACTTTCAAAACTCACATCTCTGACCAGATCCAGCTTAAAACACAATGCCTCTCGGCTCAAAACCCAAAATCATAAAAACTAGTTGGTAACTGGTTAAAACACAATTCTTATTTTTTTTCTAGGATTTTAAGACCATTCATAAGTCCAATCCCAGACAAACCACATTCCTTTTCATTTCTTGGAAATCACATTCTTTTCTTATTCATTTCCACTTTTCTTTACTGTTGTTACCTTGCTCAGGGGTAACCAAGCACACAAGTAGTAGGCGAGGACATCATTTCCCCTACCTTCCTGCATTGCCATGGTGAAATTCTCCGTGAGGGATGCCACCACTCCGGCCAACCGACCTCTTTTTCATATATGCACGGGGATACGTATTTGTCTAACACTCCATCGATGACCCAAACAACTAGGTACAACGACCTAGACTCAGCCTACACCGTCGATGACCTAAACAACTAGGTTCAATAACCTAGGCTCAGCCTACACCGTCACGAGCTCGGTGACCCGAACAACTAGGTACAACGACCCAAGCTCGGCCTACACCGTCTCAAGCTCGGCAACCACAGTCATGTCTGGCAACTGGTTCCATTTGAGCCTCATACTCCTACCACGTTGTCGACATCAACCCCCGTGGTTCCTTAACACATTATTAGTGTTTTATTTTCAAAACTCTTTAAGCTTTTCTTTTCAAAACCATTTCCATTCCATTCTTTTTCCATTGTAGGAATCTGTTTTCCATGCAATACTTGACCCTCTATTGGGGTCCCAACTCAATTCATGTAAAACCATACTTTAAAATCATAAATTGGGTCTCATGCCCAAAACCACACACAATCAATTATTCTATTCATTGATAGGATCTAAAACCCTTAACCATGCCTAAATCCACTGATTTGGGTTATATATTCCCCCTTGTCCTTTATATGGGGAAAACATCGTTAACACATGCTCATTGTTTATTTATGTGACCGTGCCCCCGCACGAGGAGGTGAGGAGGGAGGCCACAACCATGCCGAGATGGCGAGGGCGAGAGATGAGACGAGAGGGAGAAAAATGGAGTCGCCACCTAGTCTTTTAATGAAAAGACGAGGAAAACCACAAACAATTTACTAAAAGTGAATAAATGAGACGCAAACGTGAAGGCCAGACGTCTACTAACCAGAGGATGGGTAAGGATTCCTATTACGCACGGGGAAGGTGTTAGGCCCCCCATACGCACGAGAAACTCGATCTTTCTAGTCTGATTCACTTGCTTGAGGCTGAATGAGTGTTTGCTATGCCTAGATTGTGTTCTAATCATGCAGATGTGAATGCCTAGACAAGATTGGATGGATGTGAAGGACGATGTGCAAAAATTGCGAAGAAATCCACATGAATTGACAAATCGCAGAAAATCACATGAAATGACGATGTTTTTGTAAAGAATGCCTCCGAAAACCATGTTGATGTTAAAAGGATGAAAAGTCGAGTCAACCCGGATTCTCGGAATCATGGAAAATGTCATGAAAATCAAAAAGGAGAAAAAATAACCCGTAATGGAGTCAAATGTCGGCCCTTAGGCCTGTTACTGTACGCCCTCGGGTGATGAGGAAAATCGTGAAAATCGAGAAATTCTCGGAAAGCGTCTCGCAAATCAGCGGAAATTAGAATAAATACGAGAAAATCAAAAGGGGACAATAATCCTCATTCTAGGACCATGTCGACTTTGACAAGCCTTTTACTGTACGCCCTAGGGTGATATGCAATATGCAATGCGTGAAAACCGATTCGGGACATGATGTAGGCGATTATGCCATTTTCTATACGTCCTTGCACGATATGCAATATGAAATGCATGAATGTCATTAATGTATGTCTAAACTGACACTTTTTTTAATGCTATGAGGATACAGGTAAAATAGGGAAAACGTTGATCAAACCCTATTAAATCAAATTAACAAGAACACTTGTAAATCAGGGGCAAGGCACATTCAAACAGAAAGTATGCAAGACTATTCATAGGTTTATGCAACATGTCGATAGGCTCAAAACACACATCATCCAGTAAACAAGTCAAACAAAATCGTTTTTTCTCACATCACCTCCTTGAGCGGCGCAAGACCTCGTTGTCTATGGATTTGGAGACAAGTTCAGTCGCCTCCCCCCTCGCATGCATGGCTACCCCTGGGGTTGTAGGCCAGGTTTCTTTTCTCTCTCCCTCTCTCTCTCCTACACGTTGCATGGGGGCTCTACGTAAAGGGGTTGCTGCATGAGGGGCTCGGGCTTAGTTAAGGAGGAGGTGGGCTGGCTTTAGGTCTGTTGGGTGTTGGTTTTACAAGGAGGAGGATGGAGATGAGGCTGGTGCAGTGGAGGGGTTGGAGTTTGCTCAGGTGTTGCTCCTGGTGTTCACCGGAAGAGGAAGGCTGGACGCGAGTGTTGTTGGGTCTCGGCTGGTGGTTTGCTCGTTGGGAAGAAGGAGAGATGTGAGAGATGGCTGGTGTAGGAGGTGAGCCTATGCAGTTGTGGTGGAGGTTTGGTGCAGTAGGTGGGTTTGTGTGAAGGAGGTTGAGGGCTAGTGCAGTGGAGGGGAGTTTTGGAAGACGTGGGGGGGTGCTGGTTTGACGGATGGAGGTTGGGTTTGTGTTGGGTTATGATAGGAGGAGACGTGTGGCTGTTGGTTTGCACGTGTGGAAGAGAGTTGGCTAGGACGTGGAGAAGGTAGAGACCGAGGGCTATTTGTGGCTTACAGGGATGGCGTTGGGAGGTGGGGGTTGGCTGTGAAGGTGTTGGTTTGTGCAGTGGCTGGTTGGTGTAGTTCATGTGAAGGAGAAGGACGACAGCTGTACACGATAGATGGTTGTTGGAGCATTGGGCTGTGAGGTGGCTGTGGTGTGTTGCAGGAGGTGGTGGAGAGGTTGTGCGGGCTGTTGGTTGGTGTTGGGTACTGTTAGATAGAGAGGGATGGGCTGAAGGAGGAGGACGTGAGTGAGGGGGCTGAGTGGATTGGGAGAGGAGAAGAGAGATGGGGAGAGGTTGTGATGGTGAGAAGGAGATGGAGATGGAGAGGGGCAGGCCGTGTAGAGGAGGAGAGATGAGGAGAGGTTGCTGCGCACTGGTGGCTTATGTGAATGGAGCTTGGGTGGAGAGAAGAGGAACTGGTTGTGCTGTCATTGTGCTGTCATAGGTTAAGAGAGTGGGGAGGTGAAAGGCTGCTTGGGTGAAGAGAAAAGGAGAGATGAGGGAGATGGAGGGGTTCTTGCTGTAAGGTGGTGTTTGGGAGCCAAGAAAGGTGGCTGTGGTGGCCACGTGGGTATGGGGATAGAGTGGTGAGGAGGTGAGGGCTGCAGCTGGTGAGGGGGTTGAGTTGGGTTATCAGTGAGGCTATATGAGTTGGGTGTTGCGTGTGTGTGTGTGAGGGAGAGAGGGGTTGTGGCTCAGGCTGTGACGACAGAGGACGTGGAGGTGGTCTGTGGGTTGGGTTCGAGTGTAAAGGTGGGGGACGGTGGCTGTTATGGGGCTTGTTTCTCTCAAGTGCAAGTCCTTCTACATGAAGTTCTCTCCCCTCTCCCTCTCTCAAGATAGGATTCGTGGGGCGGTGGTTCCTAGTTGTGGCTTGTGGGTTGGTGGACGACCGGAGGAGGAAGGGATGGCTCAGGTTGGATGGCTTTCAGCTGGAGGGAGGAGGACGTAGGCTTCCATAGGTTTCCCTTTCACTCTCTATTTGCCCTCCTCACTCTCTATCTGTCCTCCTCTCAAATGAAGAACAAGGGTTGCAGTGGGGGCATGGTCGTGGGTTCTCAGTTATGGACTGATGGAGGACGACAGTTGCATGAACGGGAGAGGAGGCAGATGTTCTAGGGCGAAGGGAGGTCTTAGTGCGTGCATGTGTGCAAGGGGGGGGGGGGGACTAATGTAAAAATCACATGAAGAAACGTATTGGAAGCATAAT
>JAMKQA010011744.1:0-27315 GCA_024699735.1 Posidonia australis
ACCGGATTGTAAGCCGACGACCCAAGCACGGAATTGTTAGTAGCCAACAATGTCCCCCTCTCAAGCATTTCATCAAGCAACTCAGCAGCCTTCCCAAAATTCCCAGTCTTGCAAAAATTCTCGAGTAGAACATCATAATGCAAGGAATTCACTTCAAGTCTGAACTTCTCAATCACCCGTAGAACCTCCAACGCTTGATCCAAACTACCCTTACCACAAAGGCCAGTGATCAGCTTCAAGAACACGGACTCATCCTTCGGACGCACATGCCTCTGCCATCACATCCAAAACCTTCCGTGCCTCTGCAACCTTCCCAACATTCTCACAAAGCCCCGGAAGTAACACGGAGTACGTCTTCTCACTAGGATAAACATCATTCCTACCCATTTCTTCGAACATCCGCAGCCCATCATCCACATTACCGGCAGAAATATACCCTTTGATCAACATAGTGTACGTGATATCATTCGGAACCAATCTGATCCCGTCCATTTCCGAAAACAACTTCTCCGCATCCTCCATCCTCTTTTCCCTCACCCATCCACTAATCAACGTATTATACGTGACAACATCCGGGTCAATCCCCTTCTCCTTCATCTCAGTGAAAAACCGAGTCGCCGTTTGCATCATCTCCGACAAGCAAAACCCCCAAATCATGATATTGTACGTGTACAACGTCGGCGCCAAGCCGTCCCTCACCATTGCATTAAACGCCCTCTTTGCCATCATCCCCCTCCCTCTTCTCAAAATCGCCTTAAAGAACACATCGTAGCTCTTCACCGACCGCTCCACCCCAAGCGCCGGCATCTTCCGGAACAACTTAACGACCTCCTGCAGAATGCCCGCCCTCCCGTAGGCCTCGAGCAGCGGCAAGAACAAGTCCTCGTCGGCGTCGACGGAGCGCTTGGGCATGTCGTCGAGGAGGAGGCAGCGGGCGTGATTGAGCATGGAGGCCTGCGAGAGGATGCGGATGATCTCGAGGTAGGTGTCCCTGTCGTGGCAGAACCCGGTCTTCTCGACCCAGCAAAAGAACCGTAGGGCATGGTCAGGGCTTCGGGCGAGGCGGAGGACATCGAGAACGAGGGGATGGTCGAACCGAGGGGAGACCTCACGAATGGAGTTCTGGAGTCGGGTCGTCCACGGCCGCTTCGCCATCATGTAGCATATCACGTCCGCCATCCGGTCCTGGCCGCCGTGCTGCCTCTCGCCACGCAATGGACTTCTCTCGAGTGATCCCACCAACGGCTCATCGGCGGTGTGGACGGCGGCGGCGGCGGAGGAGGAGGAGGAATAGGAGGAGGTGCAGAAGGTTGCGGGAGGAGGGATGCCAGTGGTTTTTTTTCCTTTTTTGCGAGAAGGAATGAGGTTGGAATGGGAATGGGATTCCTTTGGTTTTGAGATGAAATGAAATTTCCATCTTTAATGGGAATTTGATTCCCAAGGGAATTTCATTCCAATCCTTTTTTTTGTACCAAACATTGGAATTTCATTCCAATCTATTTTTTCATTCCATTCTCTTCGATTCCAGCTTTCATTCCAGCGTACCAAACGCAACCTAAGGGTGACAGACGTCGGGAACACGCCACGGAGGAGGAGGGATAGCTGCGGAGAAAGAGAAACGACAGTAGAGGAGGGTACACGACGTTTTTAGAATGATTCCTAATGGAATGGGAATCAAATTCCTTACCTCTCGGGAAGGAATTTCATTCCCATGTTCAATGGGAATTTGATTCCCAAGGGAATTTCATTCCCATGCTTATTCCAAAGATTTTTTCCTACCAAACATTGGAATAGAATTCTCTCATTCTATTCTAGTCCATTCCAGTCTCCATTCCAAGGTACCAAACGCTACCTTAGTCCATTTAGGTCTGTAAATTAACGATGAGGATATTTATCCATTATCTACCCTGACTTATCTTATTTTATACAGATAAGAGTTAAATTATTTTACCTTATTATTTATTTACTCGTCATCCATTTTATACTCATGATGTAAGGGATATTATGGTAATTTTACCTAATTATATAAATATCCCTCTCTAGTCTCTTAATCCTGACCATCTTATTCTCTTTTCAACCTCCCGAAGACATGACTAAATAAAGTTTATATGTATTGTGTTGTTCCTCTTGAAGACATGAGTGACTAAATAAAGTTCCCAAAGGTAAATACAATCATTGTAAGAATAATAAAGTTTATCTTAATAGTTCGAAAGATAGAAAAAGTAATTTAAGAACTTACTTGAAAACATGACATTCAATTAAAGGTTCTAAAAATTTACAACAAATGTTACTGAACATTAGGGAAAGAAAAGAAGATGATAAAATGGATGTATAGAATTTTAAGTTTGATTAAAAATTAAGTCGAAGATATAATAATTCTCCATGAATATCTTTTCCTTATGGTTGAACATTTTGCATTTAGAGAATTCTAAAGAAATCTTTAGTCGTATTTTTGAGTAATTTCATGCACAACCATTAAGAAGGATTGTATGTACATTTTTGAAAAAGACAAAGAAAAATTATATAATTTGTTAGATAGTCTTACATGTCTCGTTAGCCTCACCACTAATATGTAGATGTCAAATCAAATAAGGGATATTTTTTTTCTGACTATCCACTACATTTATTCTAAATGGAACTTGTAAAAATATTTTTTGAATTTTGCTATAATTGATGCTCCTTATATTATTAGTGCACTCTCCAAGACAATCATAGATAAACTTTATAAATTAAACATTGATAGAAACTTATGTGTATTGTATTGAATAATTGATACACCAATAATGCGTTTGTAAGGGAACTTACTAATGTACTTGTAACAAGAGATCATTTTGTAGTAGAAGGAAAATTATTTTATATTAGATGTTCTACACAAATTATAAATCTTATTGCTCATGAAGGAACAGATATCATAAAGGATAATGACAACAAAAGTGCATGATAGTGTCAAGTATATAAAATCTTGTATATTGAGTTTGCAAACTTTTAAAGAAATGACTTCTCAAGTTAAAGTTTCTAAAAAATTTCTTGTGTTAGATGTACCTACTAGAGTTCAAAATGTCTTAGAGTATTCATCTACATTCTTTATGCTTCAAACTGTCTTAGAGTTCAAAATGACCTTTTGACATAAATATCCCTTACAAAGATTGATAGTTTCTATAAGCATGCACCTAATGAAGAGGGAAAAAAAATGCTAAAAGTTGTTTATGATATTTTGAGAAATTTTTATAATGTCATAAATATATTCTCTTTGACATTGTATACTTCTAAAAACTTCTTCTTTCTACACATTTGTGCTTTGTACATGTTGCTGAACGAGTTATATGATAGCCATGTTCCATTTATTTCAACCATAAGTGTCAAAATGATAGTGAAGTTTAAAAAGTAAAGGGATGCTTCAAATATAGTTTTATCCATACCGCATATTTTGGATCTAAGATACAAAATGGACAGTTGAATTTTACATGAAGAAGATTTATGGTAGTCAACCTAAAGGAGAATATGAGAAGAGAATTAAGGCAATCAAGAATTGTTTTTGGAAATATACAATGAATACTCTTTGAAGGTAAGATATAGATTGCAAAATGATAATACACTTATATATGGTGAGAGTACATCAAGAAACACTTTTGAAGGCACTAGCATATATTCTTATATAAGAGACTTATCATATGTTCCTAGTTTCACTGCAATTCAATGAACTTAAGGTATATCTTCAAAGTGAGTTAGCTCGACAACTAACAAAGAATGGTTTAGAAGCATACTTGACTAAGAAACAACATCTCATGATTGAGACATTCGATATATTGGCATGATGGAAACTTCAAGGTCTCAAGTATCCTATTATAACTTCCATGGCTTGTGATATTTTAACCATTCATGCATCTATCGTTGCCTTAGAGTCTGCATTTAATACAAGTGGTAGTATTCTTGATCAATATAGATGTTCTATGCATTCAAGCAAAGTTGAGATAGTAATTGTGGACAAGTTAAGAACTGAACTTCGTGGTGATTACAAATTTTCAAGTTAGTTAGTTTGATCTAATTATTTTTTGTTTATTATATAACCCATTTATGTTTAACTTAACTTGTAGAATGTGATGTTAGTGAAGCAAACTTAGGCACAACAAGAAATGGTGTTGATAATGGAGTTAATATTGAAATAAATGATATTAATTTTGTGAAGCAACCTTAGTGCAGAAACCTTATGCATCTATGCACATAAGTAAGTTTTTCTATGGTTAATTAACTTTAGCTTTTGTTTCTTATTCATATATGCATGCTTATTAATTGTCCATTTATCTCTATGGCCTGTTGAGCACAGTCTATTGCGTCAAATTTAAAAATATATTACTTATTTTCACCACATCCTTGATATTTTGTCCATTTAGCACTATATATGCAATAGCTCTCATGGAGGGAATTTTGTAGTTTTGCTTATTTTGATTCTGTATTGGTATCCATATCAAATTCTTTTTACAGATAAAACTAACAGGTGATTTTAGTTCTTTAATAGAACATAATGGTGCCACAAGCTACATACATTTTGATTTATTATCTTCCATGAGAAGATTTGCAATTCAATCTTTGAAAGTATTTAAAAAATTTATTTGATAATTGATATGGACATGATAGTTGATGCATATCAGACCCTACCATTCATTACAAGAAAAATAGGATTATAAGAGGACAAAGTTTCTTGCAAGTCTTTGCTATTTCCTCACTAAATCCTCGTTAAAGAACTTCGGAAAAAATTAACTCGTTAAATACATTTTGAGAGAATATATTCTCGTAATGTGCTCGTTTTATTTTAGCTAAGAGATTGTGAGGAATAAAGTCCTCACTGTATCCTCAAGATGTCTTCACAATATACTCGCTAAGTACTCGCCAAATATGTGATGAGTCTGTCGTCGTTCTAGCATTAGCGAGAACATTGCGAGGAAATGTCCTCACTATTCATGGTTTAAGAACTGTATTGGTGAAGTAGCGAGGATCTTTTCTCGCAATGTTCTCGTTAAATCTGGACAGTAAAAGAAATAAAACAATAACATCAATAATATAGATTAATATACCTGCTAAAATGTCAGGCCCCAAATTTTCCACAATATTTTAAACAAATTAAATTACGGAAAACTAAAGCTAAATAGTAAAATATCTAACCACCAGGAACCTGTGTGTGCGGCTAACAGACTCCAGACTATATGCACTACGCTAAACCAATCGCATGTCCACACCTGCGAACAAAACCACAAGGAAAACGCATGAGTGACCAAAGTCACCCAGTACGCACTTCACGAAAACCGCGGAAAACAAAACCATAATCAATTTTCCTTTTAAATTCCTTTTGCAAACTCTTTTCCTCAAAGACTCAGAAACTAGGTCCACACTGGCCAAAAGCACAAACCAGGGCTCCACTAGCCCAAAACTACAAGCAATAGTCCTCAATGGCCAAAACCACACACAGTGAGTCGTGAAGCCCGGCGCCAAGCAACCAAACTCTAGCCACACGTAGTCCACTGAGGAGCGACCCCAGCATTCTGCACTGCCACGGTGAAGCCACCCTATGCAGGGGCGATCACCATCCCGCGATTCCCCTCTCACAGGAGAACCCTCAGAAGCCAACCCCTCCATGGGAAGGCTGTCCTGTCTCTCATGACGCTATCAGCTACGGAGCACGTGTCCCACCCGCACTGGCCACCACAGGGTACGCCTCCTCAGGGCGTCCTCCACACACGGTGCTCAAGAGGGAGTGTCATACCTCCACACCTGACAACACCCGAGTCTCAGTGCTCACAGCCACAGCAGGAGTATCATACCTCCCCGTCATTCCACAAGACACCTCAACCCGCGGACTACAACCTTAGCCTTGAGACGACAGTCAAGGAGTCTCATACCTCCAGGATCCGACGCCCCTCAGCCTCAGGTATCTCGACCCCACGACCTCAACAGGGGACATCGCGCCCGACCACGCAAGAATGTCGTCACATTCCCTGGTCCCGACGACACGATCCCACGCTGCCTTGGCCCACAGACAGAAAATCAGGAAAATCATTTTCCAAACCAAGCCAAACATTCCTTTGAAAACCATTTTCCAAACGATTTCCATATCCTTTAAAACTCTTCCAAAACCTCGGCAAAACGGCGCATCAGGTGTCCCAAGGGACCACCACTGATAGCCCATAATCCCATCTCACAGGGACAAAACACGGCATCCAAAAAGCCATCGAAAGCATATTGCAAAACTCACTTGGGCCTAGAATCGACATGTTGAAATCAGATTCGGTATGCCGAAATCCCCTGGTTCGGTATGCCGATTCTAAATCGGTATGTCGAATTAGGGTCAACGGTCAACACTCAAGTTAAATTCGGTATACCGTTTAAAAATGGAAAATCGAATTCCGACCAGAGGACCTAAACTGACAGAAATACGGTATGCCGAACAGAATCGGTATGCCGAAATCTCCTGATTCGGTATGCCGTTTCCATTCGGTATGTCGAATTCTGCGAAACTAGAAAACGACCCAAACCCTATCGTCCAAAATCGCCCCAACTGGGACCTTCGATCGGACTCCCTAAACAAACACCAAAAATCTTGCATAAAACATATAGTGTAGACCCTCAAGTCTACTCCAAAACCCAACAAACAAAACTAAAATCCATTCACTAAGCATCAAGATACAAAATTACAAAAGCAGAAGGGTCAAAACAACCCAAAATGCAACCACTGGCATAAATGCCCATA
Organism: Posidonia australis; assembly: GCA_024699735.1. NCBI lineage: Eukaryota > Viridiplantae > Streptophyta > Magnoliopsida > Alismatales > Posidoniaceae > Posidonia > Posidonia australis. The sequence continues at coordinate 6,743 of JAMKQA010011744.1, forward strand.
AATGCTCCATAAATCACAATAAATTCTAGGAAAGGAAATTTACCTAGATTTCATGCAATCCTAGCATTTTCTACCGATTCCATGCTCTCTATTGCAAGGAGTGGAGATGTGTACCTGAGAAATGCTTCCGGCGATCCTCAATCGACTCTGGCGAACTCCGGCGCAACCACAGCCACGAGGCACTCCACGCGAGCTCCGCGCACCACCACGAGCAACCACAGCCCTCCGCGTCACTCCCTCGACCTCTTCCTCTCTCTCTGTCCCGCGCACAAAGGAGATACAGGGGAAACAGAGGGGGGTGGGGAGACGAGTGGAAAGGAAGAAGGGAAAGGAGAAGGAAGGAGAAGGAGAAATGAGGAGGAAAGGAAAGGAAGTGGAGGAGGAGGAGTAGCGTCGCCGAAGAGGAGGGGAAAGGAAGAAGAAGGAAGGGGAAGAAAGCAACGGGTGGCGAGGAGAGGTGCAGTACGGTGCAGCTTATAAAGCCTACGCCAGAAGCAGCTAAAAACGTGCCCACCTGCGCGTCTCAGCCACCGACACACCGCACAGCAACCAACCGCCAGCCACCACCAACGAGACCAACTACAAGCCTCAACTACCAACCCACACACAAGCAGGCCCCACAAGCATAGTGCCACAATGCACAGTGTCAAACCACGCACAGGGACACGCAAATAGAAGCCAGCCCACGAGATCCAAGCCCAAAAGCACAAAACCACACAATGGGCCTCAGAACAGTAACACCCGTCTAGGAATAAAATTCACAAAATGTAAATAATTACAAAATGGATTTTACAGGTGTTACATAAAATGACACATACATTACACATCCACAAATTTTATAAAAAAAAGTTTCGATTAATATTACAACATAAGGTTTTTGTAACAACCTAGGCCTTTGGTAGCATTTAGTAAGCTATGTAGTCTGGATTTCAGGGTCAGGCGCAATTTGCTGGTGCACTTTTTTGACGCAAAAAGTGCAAGTTTCAGAATTCAAAACTTAAGTCGCATTTTCAAGGATTCGGCGTCACGATCGAGTTTCGAACGTCATATCCTGGTGTCTTGAGTCTGAGATACTGTATGGACCTTCGTGAACGTTCTGAGGATTGTTTCAGAGTGGTGGTGGTTAATGTGCCCAGGCAGCTGATCTCCTTTGACACGAGTCACTTAAATAGTAAGTGATTATATGGTTTGGTTTTGTACTCGTGACTTCTTCTGCACTCCTCATTTTTCCCTCCTCCTTATAAATACAATGAGAGGGGAAGGAGAGAAGGAGGAGAATGAGCTATCGCCCATTGTTGTCGTAGTCAGAAATCGTCGTCGATGGAGGTATATACCTCTAGACTCCTCCTTTATGCGTAGATTGATGTTGTGATTTGAATTTTCAAGTATTTTCAGTCATTTATCCTTGGATGAATGGTAATGTGAATAGTGCATGTATGCTTTGAATTTTGATATCTTGAGCTACATGCATCCAATCGTTGAGATTTTTATCTCAAATGGAAGATTATCTTGAGATCATCAATTTGAAATGATATGCAATAAACAATTATACTTAGAAGAGTTGTTCTTCCTACTAACTATATGCTCTAAAATACTAGAAATTAAGTAAGAGAACACATTTCTTTTCCTCCAGCAATCTTTTAAAAAAATTATAACAAAAATAGAGACCCTACTCTAACTGCAAGCTTAGATGATGAATACCCTAAAAAGCGGGTTGCTATCATTATGAAATCTTTTATTTAGCTCAAGTTAAGAGTTGATTTTAAATTAGTAATCGAGAAAAATCCAAGAATCGTATTAGGATAACAACCTTAAAATAGGATTTTAGACAAATCTAAAAATAACAAAATGTAAAATATGAAAAGAAATTTCTAACCTAGGCACTCAAGAGGTCTCAGAAATGCAATTTGGCACTTGGGAGGCATTGCTGCTTCCTCTGATTCGGAGTTTCTTTGCCTTATTCTCTTTTGGATCTCCAAAAATGTCTCTGAAAACAAAGAAATGAAGTAAATGTCCTTATTTTGTTTAAACGAAAAGAAAGAAATAACTAACAATAAATAAATGTTAAAATACTTTTCCCAGCAACAGCATAAAAAACTTGATGAGTATGTTTTAATTAACTGCAAGTACACGACATAATATGTAGTATGTATATAAGTACAAGTCGATTTCATAGAGAAAAGTATTTTAAAAACAAAGACTAATTATTAGCTAATGATGGAATACAGATTTAAAAATTGATTGATTCTAAATACTTAAGAAAACTTAGAACAACAAAGAACTAGGGCTTTTAAATCTATTCATGTAAATGTAGATGCATGATTATATCTGTAAATATCTCAATTTCTCATTTCCTAGAGTCATCTAGGATAGGAACTTTTGAGGCATCCCAGATCACAGGACTAAGGATCTTCTGCTTTATCTTCCAGATATTTCATGTTTTCTTTTAAAAACATTCTTGATTTTATTTAGTTCAAGATTGTTAACTGTGGCAGAGCTAATCCACTCAAGCTAGTGATAGGCTTAAGTCCTTTGAACATTTTGATGTAAGTCGCTAATTATGGCAGAGCTAACGCTCTCATCTTACTCAAGTTGGTGGCAGATTTGAGTACTTCGAGCTTAAAGAAGGTGTTTTTATGATTTCTAAGTATTTTCCAAACTTTTGAGGAGTTTCTGTGGATTTAACATAAAAAATAGAGGCAGAACGCAAAAAGACCAGAATGTTGTTGTAGACACCTCGATTTTGAAGTCACTTGGCAGTAGGCTCCTCTAGAAAGATGCACTGGTTGTGACCACTAAAGCCCTCAATTTTCAAAACTAAAACCTAAACCCTAGCTCCACCAAAACCCTCAAGCCCACACAAGTCCAGTCAAGCTCACTAGTCCACTCTAACTTAATCAAAGCAAAAAAAACAATAATTAAGAATTAAAACCAAAAAAAATTTATTTAAAATACTTAAAATCCAAATTAAACAAATAAAAACCCTAATTAAAGTCAAAATTAAATAAAATCCACTTTAAAATACTTAAAATCCAAATTAAACAAACAAGAACCCTAATTAAAGTCAAAATTAAGTGAAAGCCCTAATTAATCAAATAAAAACCCTAATTAAAGTCAAAAACTATTTAAAATCCAAATAAAAACCCTAATCAAGTAAAACTTAATAAAATCCATTAAAAAATTAAATCTAATTAAAAAGAAACCCTAATCCAAACAAAATCAAGCGAAAAACCAATGAAATCAAAATCTAAGTCAAAACCCTAAAAAACATTAAGTAAACCAAAACTTAAACTAAATCCCTAACTAAATCAAGTAAAAAAACTAATCAAATCCAAATTAAAACTTAAACATAAAACTTTAATCCATTTAAATTCAGAAAAACTCCAAAATAATAAAACCCTAATTTGAAATCAACTAATTAAATCACAAAAAACCCTAAAATAGTAAAATCCAAAAAACCTTAAATTAAAATCAATTAAAACCCTAAAACAATTAAAACCCTAATCACTTAAACAAACTCAAACCCCTAATTAAGATCTAAAATTCCTAATTAAATCACCAAACTAAACTTAAAAGTAAAACCCAAAATCTAAATTAAAATCACTAAAATAAACCATAAAAACCTAAATCTAAAACCCTAATTTAAAACCCTAATTAAAATCACAAAACCCTAAAACAACATAATCCAAAAATCATTTAATCAAACTTAAAATTAAAAATCAAAATTTCAATTAAAATCATAAAGTCCTAAAACCAAAATCATCAAAACAAATAATTAAAAACCTAAAACAAAAAAAACAAAACCTTAAAACTAAAACAAAAAAAAAAAACAGAAAAACCCTAAGAACCACAAGCCCATCTGCCAAGCCCAATGCATCCCTTAATCAAAAACATAGGGAATGCAAAAATAATTATGGCAACACCCACCAGGCCTACGATCTCCGGCGCCATCTTCGGTGACACCCCGTAGTCTCCGGAGCGCATCCTCCACCTCCTGCAATCTCTGGCTGATCTCCTTCAGCTCACACGAGCATCGAACGACGCTCAGCCCTCGCGGGAGGAGATCGACGGCGTGGGAGAGCTCTGTTGGAGTTTAAAAGCCTCACCGTTGACTGACAGGATCCTTGCTGGAAGCATGCCTCCCGACTCCTCATCCAGTAACTGAATCCACCCCAAAGGAGCCCAGCCATTTTCCCACGACCTCAGAAACCTTCCCAGCCTGGGACATCCCTTATTCATCTTGAGACCTCCAGCCACCATCGCCGGAGCAACCAGACGACCGCCGTCGACCCTCGCTAGGAGAAACAATAGCCTCGCCTTCCAGGTATTCCTCCTCTCTCTCTCTCTCTCTCACATCTAGAGCATGCTCCCTTAGGTCTAGAGGATTTCTCTAGTTTCTTGGTCTTGATTCGCTGGAGTAGGCCACCCCTGTACGTCGTCGTTCCCCTCTGGTGATGGGTTTCCTGTCGTTGTTGAGGCCAGAGGCCCCCCGATCCCTAGCGAGGCCCCGTGGGCCTCCCCTCCTCTTCCTTCCTCCCTGGGCTCCCTCCGCTCTCGAGGACTCTCCCTGATGTCCGCAACCAGCCGCCATCGTCATCGCTGCTCCTCCAACCGCTGTCTTGCTGGAGCCTGCGACGAGGGGGCACCCCAGGCCGAGCCAATATCTCCCTCGACTCCCTGGAGCATCGTAGAGACACCGCGAACCTCTTTAGCCCGTCGCACCTCCTTCGCAGCCACTGGAGCTCCGCCCTCACTGCTGCAACTCCCCACCGCCGGCGTAGGAGATGGGGGGAATGCTTCGAACCACCCCAGTCCATGCTGATGCTTCCCAGAGCCTCGTCGTGACTCCTCAAAGCTCTCCGGGTCCTCGCCGCGCCACTCTAGCCGCTACGTCACCGCCAACATCCTCGTCATCGTCTTCCTTAGTGTCGGTCAACTCCTCGCCGGAGCCAGAGGTGGGGGGAGATCCTCAGGCCTCCCCAGTCCTTTCCGATGCTCCGGAGACACCATTCGTGCCTCCCTTTAGCCTCGCTAGCCGTCGCCGGAGGTCTCACTGGAGTGGGAACGCTGGTGGTCCTCCGGTGATCTTCGAAGGGTTGGGTTTTTGGTCCAGGCCCCTTAATATTAAGTGTTTGCATTTGAGTCCTTTTTTTCATTACATTTGAGTCCTTTTATTTATGTTTAAGTCCCTATCGTTTTAAATAATCTTTTGTTTCTATTATTACTCTTGTAAATATTGCATTCTTTACCCTATTGTGTTTTAATTTCACTTTTAACCCTGTAAATGTTTGTTTCTTCACATTTAGACCCCTGTATTCATGTTTTCTTTGTAATTAAGTCCTAATATTTTGCACTGAGCCCCTAGAGTTTTTAAAAATGAGCTCTTCTTTGAACATTTGCACACTGACCCTAAGAAACTTCATAATCATCACAAAAGTCCAGTTTTTATCACATTTAAGCTCTGTAATTTTGCATGTAGCCCCCTGAGTTCTTAACAAACAATCTCAGATGTAACATCTGTGCCTGGTTTTCCATTTAATATAAACCATGGAATTTCTTGTAATTATTTGTATGTGGTTTATTAATGGCAAATCCAGGTTGTGTTTGTTGACTGTGGTCTCTCCCAGTGTTTTGTGCCCCTGGTTTCTCCTTTGTGGTGTGACTTCATTTGGCTTGTGGGTCTGTTGTGCAATTGGGACCCAAGTTTGGGGGTGAGACCTATTTGAGGTTGGACCTAGTCAAAGGAGCCCAACCCCCATGTGACTGGAGCCGCCCATTCTCTTCCGTGACCATGAACCTGACCTCCTACTCGCGAGGCTTGGTAGGGAGGGCTGCTCGTCCCGTCCCTTCAACGGTAGGGAGGCTGGCAGGGGGCCAGCGAAATCCGGGGGATGGCAGGCACGATGGTGGCTTTTAAGGGAGGTGTGCAACATTAGGGAGGAGTGGAGAAACCAGAGGGAAAGCGAGAGGGAGTGCAAATGCTGAGGAGGAGTCGCATGACGGAGAGGTCCGCTCCTTACTCCTACTTTGGGGAGAAGTGACGACGGAGGTCGGGGAGGTTTCTGCAATTGCAGAAAAATGGTATGCCAAAATGCTCCCAGGTAGTTTTTTGGACCACTGATTCGGACGACCGAAGCAATTCGGTCGACCGAATCAGGGGGTTTCGAACGACCGGATGATTTCGGTCGACCGTTATGGCAGGGGACTGATTAACTGACAGAGGATTCGGAATGCCGAAATGTTTCAGTCGACCGAATCAGGGAATTTCGGTCGACCGGGACCCAATTCGGTATGCCAAATCAGGACCTAGGGCAATATTGAAAAATACTTAGAAAAAAAGTTGATAAATATGGATAAATACATGATAAATGTATGAAATGCATGGAAATGACTTGTGAGATGATGCATGCAAATATGTTGTTTTTAATGATGTTTTCCATGAATTATGAAACATGGCTTATGTGTATGAATGTGGACCCATGTGAGGGGTGATTGCATGGTATAATGACCATGAATGTATGTGTGGGCTTAAAGACCACATGTGATAATATGATGCATAATGCATGTGATTTACAAAGAGTTTTATGAATGGAAAATGGTTTTGACAAATGTTTTGAAAAGAGAAATTGCATATGGTTTTAAAGAGATTAATGGAAATTGTAGGAACCACAATGAAACCAGGACTTACCGACGAGGTAGTGAGACCACTAGAAATGTCGGGGACGTGTCTTTGGTTGTGGTTGCCGAGTTTGCGGTCCGGGGTAGGAGCCTCGAGACTATGGTGGTACTGTAGGACCCGAGGTACGGGATGCCCGGGACTACCCTCAGTGTCGGTGCTGTACGGGTCTGGGGTTAGAGTCCCCAGGTGCTCGGGCAATAGGGCATCCCGAGGACGCATTGCGTGCTTGTACCAGTGAGGGTACATTTTAAGGCTGCGGTTGGGGCAGTTGAACTCCAGTGCGGGGTGGTTCACCACGGCACTGCAGTGTAGGTGTGGTGACATAGAATCCTCACCAGCTACTTGTGGCCAGGTCGATCGCCTGTGGCTAGGGTGATGCAACCAGTTTTGGAATGGAAAAGTGTGGATTTGTGTATTGGACTAGTTCCTAGCCCGAATTTGTGATAAATTGTGATAATGGTTTTAAATGATGCTTTGGGCTAGGAAACTAGATGAAATGATTTGCTTCTCCTGTGTTGAGTATAAAGGTTTATTAATGAACATGAGGTTTTGAAAGAAAGGAAAAGAAAAGAAAGTTTGAAATGCCATTGTTTTCAAAGTCTTTCTAATTGAATATGTGGTTTTAGCGATAATAGTTTTCTGGCAAATGTTTTAGTGAGTTTTATCGCTATTTTTAGGGCACGTACTGGGTGACATTTCTGTCACTCACACATGTTTTCCTTGTCCCCTTTGTTTCAGGTACTCAGGTGTAGGAGCAGTCTAGTCTGGTGCATCTTTTCGAGCCACGTTTGCCGCACACAGGTCTGGGTGATTAGCTTTATTTATTTAATTCTGTCATTTAGATTCTTTTAGCTGCTCTTGGGTAGTTCTTGTATTGTTTTGTAGCACTGGGGTGTTACATCAGAACATAGAAAATTTGCATCCAGACCCTTAGATCAATTTTAAATCCATCATTTAGGGTTTTAATTGTTTCCTCACATATTTTCGATATTTTCCACTTATTGCATTTCATATTTTGCATTTAATCATAGATTTCCTTTAAAAATCATGTTTTCATTGTAAATTAATCCTTAGTTCCATATTTTAATCATATTTGCACTTATATGTGAATTTTGCACTTCTGACCTTGAGTTTTTAGTAAATTACCAAGGCGCAATTTTCACACATCTTAGTGCCACATTGTCGTTTGATCCATCATTTGCACACTAGGACAAAGGCCATTGAATATATTTTAATCATGATTTTCCCCTTTTGCGTGAATTTTGCATTTTAGTCCTTGGTCTTGTCCTTTATTGTGTTTACGTCGTTTTATTATTTTTAAAATCTTGTCCTTTACATGTTTTCTTGCAATTAACACTTTCTTAACATTTTGCATAAATTTTGACATATCTTAGACCATGCATCATCCCCACACATGCGTTTATTACATCTGGCCATTGAAATGACCAAATTGCCCCTGTGCCACCAATCCATGCACATACATGTTAGTTCTTGCATTAAGTCATGCATACCCTTTACCTAAGTCATTCTTCAGCATCTTTTACACATTTAGGTACATATTCATGCATTTTGCGTGGTTTTTAGCCCATTTGCATATTGTCCCTCCTTTTTAAGCAAGCCTACATCTCATGTGTTTCTTTCGTGGATTTTTCTTCACTTTGTTTTCGAAGTCCCTCATTTGACATCCGATTTGATTTTCCTTACTCCTACGTTTCGGATTTTTCCGATTTGATTTGGATTTCATTGCCTAAGGGCATACACGAACTGACCGAAAGGCCCACATTGGCCTATTTACGGATTATTTCTCCTTTTTAACTTTAATGACTTTTCCCATGATTCCAATGACTTGGGTTGACCCCACTTTTTATCTTTTTGATATCAGTATGATTTTCCAAGGCGTTCTTCCCAAAAACACTGTCATTTTATGTGATTTTCTTCGTATGTCGTCGTTAACCTATTTTATGTGGATCTCCTTGCAATTTTTTCGTTTGGATTTCCATGGTGCTTTCTATGCTTCTAATGATTTGGGTTTGTTGTATTTTTTATCCCTTTAACGCTGGTGTGATTTTTTGAACCATTCTTTACAAAAACGTTGACATTTTATGTGAATTTCTTCACATGTCGCAGTTTACCTGTTTTATGCGGACTTCTTTGCAGTTTTCCCATCTTGATTTCCGCGATGCTTTCTTTGTTCTGACGACCTGAGTCGGTTGCATTTTTGACATTCTTGAGACCTGTATGATTTATCGAGCCATCTCGTCTAGAACCTTAATTTCATGTGATTTTCTTTGTCGTGTCGTTTTTCATGATTGCGATATTTTATGTAGATTTCTTCGCAATTTTCGCAAACCATCCTGCACATCCACCCATGCATATTTGCACGATTAGAGCATGATCTAGGCTTAGCAAACATTCATTTAGCCTCTAGCAAGTGAATTAGATTAGAAAGACTAAGTTCCTCGGGCGTACGGGGGTGCCTAACACATTCCCCGTGTGTAATAGAAATCCTTACCCATCCTCTGGTTAGCAGATATTGGGCCTTCACATTTGCATTCGTGCATTCAATCCAATGTGGTTTTCCTCGTCTTTCCCTTAAAAGACTAGGTGGTGACTCCTTTTCTTTTTCATTTTATCCTATCTTACACCATCGCCACCTTGGCATGATTGTGATCTCCTCCCTTTGGTGCGACTCCGCGTTGGATCGCCGAGCGGGCATGGTCACAGTTGGCAACAGTAGAGGTGACTAGTTTCATTGCCATAGGTATAAACAACTAGTTTCAATGTCACAGGTACAAGCGACTAGCCTACAGGCAATGAGAGTCGTTGCCATAAGTACGGGCAACTAGAGTCGTTGTCACACAAACAGGCGACGAGAATCCTGGAATTCTTTCTCTAGATAATTTGTCATTTCGGGCTTTAATATGTTATATGGGGCATTTATAAATATTATCATAATTTTTCCCATGATTATTCTAATTTCTAGGATTTTCTAAGTACTTATATATTTAGGAAATATCATATAAATCTTTATCAATGCTAGATAATTCCAAAAAATTCTAGAAGAATGGATGACATTGATTTTAATATCATATATTTTTATCATGTTCAAAAACAAGATATGATATTAATTATTACCTTTCAAATGCTGAAATTATTTATAATTTAAAAAGATAATTTTAACATGTGCTTAATTTCCAAATATTTATTTAATTACGAGATTAGAATTTGTTATTGTAACCATGACAGTGATAGCCTTGTGTGTGACGCGAAAGGCCAAATGCGTGAGGGTTAGCAAAGTCACAGCAAAGTAATAAAATACAATGATAAAATGCAAAAGTCGCCACCTAGTCTACTTAAAAATGAGAGACGAGGAAAACCGTTTTAAAACATTAAAACTATGCAATGAAACCAATGGAAAAAGGACAATCGTGAACCAAAAAATGGGTAAGGATCCCTATTATGCACGAGGAAGGTATTAGGCACCCTCATGCGGCCGAGAAGTCAGTCTTTCATGGGTTTCTCGTTTACTTAGATGGAATGTTGGCTTTTCAGTCCTTTTCCTGTACACTCAAAGGTGATATGCAATGCAACTCTATATGCGAGTGCGTGCCTAGTGCTAAATATGGATAAAAGGATTGTGGGATGTGTCCTAATGCTCTAAAAGATCACTCAAATCATAGATCGAATACCGATGCAAAGATATTGCATGGATATAACTATAGATCCAATAACATTGAGTGACTAACGTCCTCACTTTGCTTCATGCAAAACCTAAGCTATCATGCATAAAAGAGGATGAAAACAGACTGGAGTCTCCTTGATATGTCCAGGAGAAAACCCAAAGAAAACCAAATGCAAAGCAAGTCAAAAATCATACTAAACATCATGTCAAAAAGCCACTATTAGTGCACTGAAACAGGCACGTGCGCCAGACTGGTGCTCCAGTCTGGTGTGCCACCTATGTGCTCTACTAAGGTGTGCCAGTAATGTATGCCACTAAGTGAGACCCAAAAATCATAGAGCAAACAGTGAACTAGATCGATATGCAACACGATATAAAACATTTCTAATATGCTCAAGACCATCATAATATGTACTCTAATCCTCTAGAAGACCTTATCACATATGGATTCATCCCGTTTCCATAAAGTCACAATGGCAAGAGTGAAATCAAGACACCATGACATGGGTCTTGTGCTCAAGGGCAATAAGCCTCACACAAGACCACAAAACTCCTATCTTGATAAAAGCTAATGAATCCCAGCCATGCCACTTGGTTTCGGATCATGGACTGATGCAAAAGAACTCTCTAAACAAGAGTCCAAAAAGGCAACTAGTTCACAGACCCTAGTGACAAGCTAACTTCACTAGATGCAAAACTAATGCTAAAAGAGTTATTGCAGGGTGAAACTGTGCAAGCATAAAGATGGTATATCAGAGATCAAACATCAAAAGTATCAGAGTCTAGACACAAACAGAAAGGCATGCAAATCACAATGCAAATCTACTGTTACATCCTGTGACCAGACTAGTGCGCCATGATGGTGCACCAGTTATGTGCTCCAACCTGGTGCGCCAGGTTGGTGCACTCAAGATACTCTGTTACAGACTGCGGTCTGATTTCAGAGCCTGGGCTAAATGCATGCAAGTAATTATATGACTGATTATTCAGATCATTAACCTAGATGCTAGGGAACACAATTATGCTAAGTAATCAAGTCTAAAACATTCATTTCATTCTCTCTTTATCTATGCATATTCATGGGTTCCTTAAGATTGCAGATACCTATGGGTTTTCTATGATGCACAGGAGTATCTTGGCTGACTTAAATAGCATGGGAACATGATATGGAATGCAAGGGGTGCATCACAGTACAAGCAATCATCATGACAGACAAATATTGAACAGAACTGCATGAAAAAGCATCATAAACTCCAAACTAAGCGAAAAAGGTGCAAGTGAACATCCACATAGCAAAAAGTGCAAGCAAATATCAACATAGCAAAGAGTGCAAGTATCATCGACATAAAAAAAACATTATATCAACTAAGTTTACAGTGAGCTTCATTGAAAGTGTCATGCAAAGACTATATGGAAGTGAAAAGGGGACATACCTATGGTGTACTCCTTGGATGGCTCGAGGTGTCTTCTTCTTGGTGCTTTGGACACAGCTAGGGGTGCCTAGGGATGCAAAAGGGATGCTCAGGAAGTGGATGTGTTGGCTGCTAGGAAGTGGTGAATTGCTAAGAGAGCTAAAGTATTGCTCATGGGTGATTTTTAAAGGAGATGAAGTTGTAAAGCCTTGGGATGCCAAAAGCCTCGGAAATCAACAGTCCTGTGTAGATTCGTAGAGGAATATTCGCAGGGGGAGGTTACAAGCACAAAAGATGGAAAGCCAATAGCCAGCACCCTGAAAAGTGACTGTGCGCTAGCTTGGTGCTCCACATTGATGCGCCAGCTTGGTGCTCCAACTTAATGCGCTAGCTTAGTGCTCCACCTTGGTGCGCCATGATGGTGCTCCATATCGGTGCTCCCTTATGGTGCTCCATATTGGTGTTCCACGTCTAGCTGCCTGAATCGGACCATGAGTTTGTTATAGGCTTTGGGTAACCAAGATGCCAAATAAAGTTCAAATGAGGTTAGGCTTGCCGTATCCAAAGCAACATCTTCTAGAGAGTTCACCTACAAGCCGCCTCAAAACCAGGGTGTCTACAGATGCCCCTCCCTGAGCAAGGTCGAGGGATGAAGGGAATGGAGACTAACGCTCTGGGTTGACAAGATACCCCCATTTTGAGGCTGCAGAGAAGTGATGTTTGCTATAGGCATTGGGTCACTTATCTGGTAGATGCACCGAAAGTCATGACTTGTTGCCAAATGCGAAATGCAAATGCAAAGTGCAGCTAATATGCATACGAATGTCGAGCCAAATGCTGAAAATGCGATGCAATGCAATGATGAGCTTAAATACAAATGCAAGAGCTGATGCTGAATGTAAATGTAAAGTTGATGCCAATATTGCACACACAAGAATGGGTGTTGAAAATAGATGCAATGTTGATGCTAAGATTGAAATGATATTGCAAAAACTAAAGAAATCCTGCTCATAGGGGGAACCACTGATAGGGACATGATAAGTTGTCGGACTCATCATCCGGATTATTAAGGTTATTAACCTAAGGAGGCGGGACATGACAAGTCAACCAAGTCTTGTCAACTTGATCGTCAGACAGCTTGACGATTGTCAATCGAGTAGTTGGGGGTACCAGCCCAAAGAATTGGGGGCATGAAAAACATATTATTTGTCAAGCAAGAAAGAGGGCCCTGTCCGCATGGACCTAGGGCAAGCAAAGGGATTTCGCGCCCACGAGGATCTAGAAGAAAAAAGATAGGATAGGACTTCAACTACCCCATCAAAAGTCAAACATTTGGATTTCGCACCCGTGAAAATCCAAGAAAAGGAAAAGAATATGACTTTGACTGCCCGATCAAAAGTCAAGCAAAAGAATTTCGCCTTTGCGAAAATCCAAGGAAAAGGGAAATGACCTCGATCGCCCGATCAAAGGTCAACTTTGATCGGCCGGTTAAAAGTCAAGTGATAGGATTCCACGCCCGTGAAGATCCAAGGAAAAGGAAAAGATATGACCTCGACCGCCTAGACAAAGGTCGACTTTGACCGCTCGGTCAAAAGTCAAGCAAAAGGATTCCACGCCCGCAAAAATCCAAGGAAAAGGAAAAGACATGACCTCGATCGCTCGGTCAAAGGTCGACTTTGATCGCCCGGTCAAAAGTCAAGCAAAAGGATTCCGCACCTGCGAAAATCCAAGGAAAAGGAAAAGACATGACCTCGACCGCTTGGTCAAAAGTCAAGCAAAAGGATTCTGTGCCTGTGAAAATCTAAGGAAAAGGAACAGATATGACCTTGACCGCCTGATCAAAGGTCAACTTTGATTGCCCGGTCAAAGGTCGACTTTGATCGCTCGGTCAAAAGTCAAGTAAAAGGATTTCGCGTCCATGAAAATCAAAGGAAAAAAGGACATGAAATCAGAATCTCATCTGCCTAGAGTGAGAATCCAAAAAGAAAAGCAATAATCCCTGGATTGTCCCCCAGGAAGGAAGTAGGCCCTAACTGCGCTTTGAAGGGCAAAACAGTAATTGCTTGCTATTGGCTCTGTGGCACAAAAACTTGTAATATTGATGAGATGCATGCAAAACATCCTCTGAAAGGACCTTGCTGAGGTTTCAATCTAATCTGGCATAGTTTGCGGTTTATGCAAAAAGTTAGGACTTATTCATAATTTTCCAAAACTTGAGGGGCTTTATTGCAAATTTCCCTGATCCAACAAACTTCTGTTGTAATGCTGCTGAGTGATAAATTTTGAAGTTTTGCTGAGTATTTGTAAATTTCTGCCTTAAACATAACTTCCCACATCCTTTGTGGACTAATTTTCAAATTACGCAATGTGAGGGGGGTTTTCTGCAAATTACCTCATCTGGTGAACTTTTTGAGGTTGAGTGCTTACTCTTCTTGACACTTTGCATTTTGCTCTTCAAATGCAAGTTGTAGAGTGTTGGGGGCCGAAACGTAATTTTCGTGACTATTTTGCATTTTGGACCTCGGACATTAAACTATTTGCAACGTTGGTACATGACGGGGCCTAGTGAATAACTACCAAGTCACATACTGTATTTTATTTGGGAGTTGCAATTGGACTATGCTCCATGACTCTTCTTATTTCTTTTCTTTCTTTTTTCCTTTCTCCATTTCATTCTCTCTCTTTATTCTCTTTCTTCATTTATTCATTTATTTTCCTCCTTTCATTTCACCACTCCATTTCACTCGTGCCCTTTCATCTTCCTCCTTATTTTCCTTCCCCAACATAGACGAAACCCATCTTCTTTCTTCCCCTCTCATTTCCACCCCTCCTCATCTCTTCTCCACCTTCTTTCAAAGGCCACTACCCTTCTCCTCTCAAGGCAGGCGGTGGATGCTCGTGCCGGTGCGCCGGTGGAGTGCTCATGATTGGTGCGGCGACTTGGTGCGGCAGTGAGGTGCGGTGGTGGCTTGGCTCGGCAGCGGTGGTGATGGATCGAACTCTCTGGGATTGGCTGGAGAGAGGCTCGCCGGTGGAGGTATCTCCTCTCCTCCTCTCCTCCTTTTCCTTTTTTGTGCTTGCTTGCCCCCTTTTTTGTTCTTGGGTGGCTGGTGGTTGGATGGATTTCGGCGGGGGTATAGGTGGCTCAAGCGATGGGCGGACTAGTTTGGTGGTCAAGGAGAGGTGTGTGGTGATGGGTTTAGGCCGTCGGCGGATAATGCCTTGGTGGACTCCAGCGGGTTGTGGGGAAGTGGTCGACGTCTTCGACGTGTGGGGAGGCATGCGTGTGATGAACTCCGGTGGTGGGCTCCAACAGGTTGGCCATGGAGGTGGAGTGGCTGGTCGGATGCAGTGTGGGCTGTGGGTTGGCGGTGGTCGGAGGTGAAGTGGTCGTGAGGTGGTGGCTGGGTTGTGGCAGTCACGGTGACGGTGGGGTGGTGGCTTGGTGGGCTGATGGGTGAAAAAAATAAATTTTATTTTATAGATCAATGAGTTAATCTTGAGTTACATGCCATTTATGCCATTGAATAATGCATAGACAGAAAGTATGTTTCTTCCCCTATATGCTTGAACATATATATGCTATTTTTGTCAAATCACTTGAAATATGATTCTATCTACAAACTGAACCATGAGCTGCCAATTTTCAACACTTGAGCCAACTTTTATCATTTTCCATCATTGTCGAGCATGACTTTATTTTATTTATCAATACATGCCTATGCAACAATAATAATAGCAAAAGTGGGGAAAAGATATATAGCAGTGTAATGAATGCCCATGCCTTTATGTAACAATGGGTATGCCTTGCTTTACAACTTCAATAACAATAACGCTTAAAAACAGCCATGACTGGACTCCCCCATTTTCACGTAACTACCCTTTCTCTTTTTCCTTTTCGATAGTGGACTCTATTTTGCCATATTGGGCTATACTTGCATCTCGTTTTAATCTGAATTTTTGTAAACAACTGTTGCTGCCAGAACACTTAAATACATGCTGATGCTTTGTTTATGCATATCATGCTCTTTAATTCTGCCAATGACTGCACACTCTATAAATATACCTGATAAACAACACTTATACTGCCATGTTTTACCTTGAGGCTTGTGTTTTGCTATGTTTGGATATACTGCATTTATTTTGCTTGACTCTGCTGTTTAAATCCTAGTTTGACCCTTGCCTCCTTGTAGGATGACCCAGTTCCCGAGGGGGAGAGCCCATGGCTTCCCTAGGACATACCTTCTAGTTCTCGTCCACGGCGGTGGGGCAGCTCTTCGAGGTCTCGGGCTTCTAGTAGCTCGACACCTGCTATCCCCGTTGAGGTAAGCTGACTTGAAATAACTTGTGCATATGATATAAATTTGCCATCTTTATTAACAAATGCGCTTTCAGGAGTCTGGCAACTTCGCGGGGCGACTGCTTAGCGGCGATCACATTTGTGAGAGCCCAGATTTCAAGGTAACATTTTATTCTTTCTTTAGCATGTCTTGGCTCTGACACCACTGCTTTTCTGATCCTGTATTTATTTTGCTATTGCTGTTTTAGGTTGATGATGCTTACCAGGTGATGCGATGCCATTGGGCTCCTATGCTTGATCATTTTCGCCGCTTATCCGAGTTTCTACAGGATTTCTTGCTCCACCGGTCCTCATTTGGTGGTTTACTCTGCATCCCAGCTATTCATGGTCACTACAACTTTTTCCGAGCTTTGGTGGAGAGATGGAGGTTGGAGACGCATACCGTCCACTTCTCGTTCGGAGAGCTGACTGTATTGCCTGTGTGACCGTGCCCTCGGCCCGGGGGCCATCCGGCGCGAGGTCGCGCTAGAGGGGAGGAGGCCACAGCCATGCCAAGATGGCGAAGGCGCGAGATGGGATGGAAACAGAAAGGAAATGGAGTCTCCACCTAGTCTTTTAAGGGAAAGACGAGGAAAACCACAAACAAATCACAAAAAGGAATGAATAAGATGCAAACATGGAGGCCAGATGTCTACTAACCAGAGGATGGGTAAGGATTCTTATTACGCACGGAGAAGGTGTTAGGCACCCTTGTATGCCCAAGAAACTCGGTCTTTCTAGTCTAATTCGTTTGCTTGAGGCTGAATGAATGTTTGTTATGCTTAGATTGTGTTCTAATCATGCTGACGTGAGTGCCAAGCAAAGACTGGATGGATGTATAAGAGGGTACGTGAAAACTGTAAAGAAATCCTCGTGAAATGATGAAATCACAAAGTATGAAACAACAAAGAAAATCACATGAAATGACAATGTTTTTGTAAAGAATGCCTCCAAAAACCATGTTGCTGTCAAAAGGATAAAAAGTCGAGTCAACCCGTGTTCTCGGAATCATGGAAAATGTCGTGAAAATCAAAAAGGGGAAAAATAATCCGTGATAGGGTCAAATGTCGGCCCTCAGGCCTGTTAATGTACGCCCTCGGGCGATGAAATCCAAATCAAATCAAAAAGTCTAAAATGTAGGATTAAAGCAAATCAAATCGGATATTGGATAAGAAACTCTAAAGACAAAGGAAAGAAAGAAATCCACTAAAGAAAAGGCATGGGATGTCGACTCGCTAAGTACAAATGTGAGGAAAAAGGATATGGAATGCATGGATAAGTGCCTAAATGTGCAAAAACTCTAAAGAATGACTTAGACATGGACTATGCAAGACTGAGTGCAAAGATTGAAATGCATGCTCATGAATTGTAGGCACAGGGGCAATTTGGTCATTTCCCTGGCCAGATGTGATAAATGCATGTATGGGAGTGATGCATGGCCTAAAATGTGTGTCAAATGCCTAGAAGATGTTATTTGCAAGAAACATGGAGGAGAAAATCAACAAAATGATGTAAATACAATAAAAGACAAACATAAGGGCCAAAATGCAAAATTCACAGAGAGGAATGAGAAATTGGCACCCCTATTTTAACATACAAATGATGAGTCCAATGTCAATGCGGTACAGGGATGTAAAAGTTGTACTTGGATAATTTCCTGAAAGATCAGGGTCTAAAGTGCAAAATTCACACATGAGTGCAAATGTGACTAAAATGTAAGGCTAAGGATCAAATCTCAATGAAAACACGTTTTTTGAATAGAATCTGTGATTAAATGCAAAACATGAGATGAAATGTGTGAAAAATATTCCAAGATATGCAAGAAAACATTTAAAATCCTAAATAATGGATTTGAAATTAATCTAAGGGTCAAAATGTAAATTTTATGTTTAGGAATGATTTGATGTGAATCCAGGGACTTTTATGCAAAATTTCTAGACCTGAATGTGATAAAAATTGGGATTTTATGTTGGTCAGTGTAATTATGAAGTTTCCTGAGGTCTAGGATGCAAAATACACATGGAAAACTCATTTTTTAAAGTTCTGGGGGCTTAATGCAAAAGACCAGGACCAAACTGTAAAGAAAATTCCATTTTAATAACAGTCAGTGTGATTTTTAAATATTTTAGGGCTCAGAATGAAAATTTCATAGAGAAAAATCATTTTTAAAGATTCCAGGGGCCAAATGCAATTGTTCAGGACTTAAATGTGATAAAAACTCAATTTTAAGGATTATCAGTGTGATTTTTAAAATATTCAGGGGCCAGAATGCAAATTTCACAGAGAAAACTTATTTTTAGAGGCTTCAGGGGCTAAATGCAAATGTTCTGGACCTAAATGTAAAGAAAATCATGCTCCAGGGACCTATATGTGGTGAAAACATGCATTAATATGTTCGGAATTAAAAGATAAACTATTTAAGGGGTCACATGCAAATCACACGGAGAAAATAAAAGAATACAAAGTATTTTAAAACTACAGGGATTAAAGTGCAAATGTTTGGACCCATATGCAATTAAAAAAGGATTCAAATGTAATAAAATAAGGGCCTAAAAATAATAAACCTAAACTAAAGGGCTTGGGCCTAAAAAATGCCTATTCGAAGATCACCAGTGGATCGTCGACGTTCTCCCTCCGGCGATCTCTCCGGTGAGGCTCCAGCGGCGATTCAGCAGCTAAAAGGGGCCCACGACAGCTAGGAAAGCTCCGGAGGGCCACGATGATCATCCTCGGGACCTCGGGCTCTGACAAAGGGCTCTGAATGGTGACGGAGAAGACGACGGCGCGACGTGGCGGTACTCCAGAGGCTAGAACGGCGCGTAAAAGGCAGGGAAAGCTCCGAGGAGCCACGACGAGGCTTCGGAGGGCAACGGCGAGCTCTGAGGTGGTCTGGAGCGCTCCTCCCACCTTGACTCCGGTGACGACGGCAGCGGCGAGTCATCGGGTGGTTGTGGAGGTCAGGGCAAGGGCGTGGCAGCACAGGGACGTTCTTGGGAGGTGCGCGGAGGTTTCTGGGTCATCGGTGCGGAGTGAGGTGGCCTGGTGCGCTTTGGGGCATCTTCGATGGCAAACGACGGCAGCTGGCTACAGCAACGGTGATGGGGCTGGTTGAGCGTCGACGGGGCTTCTCTGGAGTGGAGGGAGACCAGAGGAGGAGGAGGAAGAAGAGGGGGAAAGGAAGGAGAGGCCCGCGCGGGGCCCGCCCGAGGTTAGGAGGCTTGGAACCTCGTTGGCAGGGTGAACCCACTACCGGAGGGTGGGTCGACGGTGCACGAGGAGCATTGCTCCGCCGTGGCGCATTCCAGGGGCCTAGAGGGTCTTAAGGGGCATGCTATGAATTGAAGAAGAAGGGAGGAAGAGTTACCTGATGCGCGAGATGTCCTCCCCGACGATCTTCAGTGGCAGCGGTGGCGTTTCCAGCGATGCTCCAGTTGCTGGAAAAAGATGGTTGTTGGATTGAGAGATTGGGGCTGGATGCCTTTGCGGGTTGGTAGTCGAGGGTGAAGGGCTTTGGATTGTTTGCGGATTGAAGGCCTGAAGGTTCTCTCGCTCTCCGATGATCTCTGTTTTGGTTTCTCCTCTCCGCTCTCTCCAGTTCTGATCCAGATCTCCTCCCATTGGTGGTTTCTCGGGGCTTTTAAGGGATGGGTGGCGTGAGGGGATCGTGGGTCGTGGCTGCGGTTGTCCAGAACGTGGGAAAGAGGGAGTGGGAGGAGTGATGGCGCGGGGAAGAAGAAGGCATTATTCATTTATTTTCTCGTTTCCTAAGTTTTTAATCGAATGTGGTTTGGGTTGGGCTTGGTTTTTGGTTTTTGTTTTTTTTTTAAATTCTGATTTTATTTATGATTTGATTTTGTTTTTTTAGATTTTAACTTAGGTTTATGACTTTGATTTTATGATTTAAGTTTTAATGACTTGGTTTTAGATTAAATGTTTTTAGGATTATTGTTTTCTTTTAGGGTTTAAAGAGTTTAATTATTTTAGGGTTTTTGTAATTTAATTTAATTTAGGGTTTTTGTTACTTAATTGGTTGGTTTTAAAGTTGGGATTTTCAGGATTTTAATTATTTTAGGGGTTTTAGGTTTTTTTGGATTTTAATTAGAGTTTTTAGTTTTAATTAAAGTTTTTGGGTTTTAATTGGAATTTTGGGTTTTAATTTAATTTTTTAGATTTTAAACATGGTTTTTAATTTAATTAGGGTTTTTTTGATTTTAATTAAAGTCTTGTGTTTGAATTAGGGTTTTTAGAATTTTGAGTTGAAATTTGTTTTTTTTGGATTTTAATTAAAGTTTTGGGTTCAAATTTGTGTTTTTTAACTTAATTAAATGACTTTAGGGTTTTTTGAGTTTAATTTAGGTTTTCCTTGAAATTAAATGGATTAAAGTGGTTTAAAAATGGATTTTATTTGGTTTTAACTTTAATTAGGGTTTTCACTTGATTAATTTGGATTTTAAATGTTTT